>JAJOZX010008799.1:82500-92500 GCA_023014485.1 Bathynomus jamesi | reverse complement strand
TTTAGTAAACAATATTATATAGATAAATGTTTAAATGATGAAACAAATTAAACAAAAAGTATATAAGAATTTTATTCCTACAAATATTCTGTTAAATTGTAATTTAGTCTTTAAAGAGTTCTCCATCCGCTATGATACATTTGTAGATTCTCTCTGCTGAAACTCTTCATTGTTCTTCTGAACATATCGAGTGCGATCCTTTTCAGTTCATCTATTATGCGGCCAAATTTTTGACGTTGGTGTCGCTGTGTTCACTTTTTCTTTGTCTTTTATTTGATTTCCTTTTCTCTCAAAATGTTTTCTATTTTGTGTCCCTTTATTTAAATATTTATTTTCTTTAATTTTCTTCTTTCGCTTTTTTTCCTTTACCCGAAATGTATATTATACTTTTCTCACACGAAAATAATGAAGAAATTTCACTTCCACAAAAGCTTTATAATTAAAATTCGAGCTTCGTTTTCGCTATGTTGCACGCCACTTTCCGTTAGATTAGCGAGGTTAAGCGACGTTGAGTCTATTTAGTAGTTGGATGGGTGACCATTAGGGCATGGTTCTGATTAATTAGTTAATCAGTTAATTATTGTTTCGAATTTAATCATTAATTAATAAAAAAATATTTTTCGAAAATGATGGGAAATGATTAATTTTCCTCATAATTTCAGTATCATTTTACTTTAAATTTTGTAATGTATCATTTGAATTTGGCACCCTTTTGCATGTAGCCTATAAACTGTCTAATCCGTCCATGTCTGATTTCTTGCACTAAAGCACACTAAATGTTTGAACAAAATGTTTTCTTCGGTCTTATCTCACGCAACAGAAACAATAAAGCTCTTTCTTATTCTTTTTCAGAAGTATTTAATTCTTAATAATTTTTAATCGGTTAATCATTGATTAATTAGAAAATTTCATCATTCATCACTTTTTCCTAAAGTTGATTAATTAACCATGCCCTAGTGACCATCCTCCACGTTCGGATGATGCGGACACCTTTTATAGATAGTTCGGATCTCACGTGAAGCCATTGGTCCCCTCTGTCACGTGACCTTCGCCATTACGGAGGTGGTTACCCCCCCGTTCTCTCGACACTAAACAACTAACTTAACTTGACCTAACCTAAGCAAGCCTAACCTAATTAAGCCTAACTGAACCTATGCTAAACTACCGTAACTTAATCTAACCGACAATGATGTTTTCTCAAATCCAAAGTCACGATCGACTTTGTTCCAACGTACTTTGTATCGCAGCAAACTTACATTTTAAAACCTGTTCGCGCACATGATGGGATCTATACATTAAATGGGTACAATTTGAGTTCTGTAGTAGTGTTTAATCCCGGTGTAAGGTCCCAAATTATACCTCCTCTTAAACTATACCCAGGTACTTTCCAGGAGCTCCCAGAATCTACTCCCGGGTAGATTCTGGGAGTTTCCGGAATGTACCTCTACCTCCCAGAATCTACCCCTGGATAATAAGTCAATGTACAAATATCCATTCCCCGGGGTAGATACTGGGAAATACCATTATTTACCTCCTTGCTAATAACCTAACCTAACCCCACATTACCTAGTAAGGGTTAATTAGCAAGGGGGTAGATACTAGGATTTCCCATTATCTACCCTGGGGTAGATAACGGGATTTTCCAGTATCTACCCCAGAGATTGGACACTTGTACACTGGCGTATTGTCTGGGGGTAGATTCTGGGAGGTAGGGGTAGATTCCGGGAACTCCCGGAATCTACCCGAGGGTAGGTTCCAGAAACTACCCGGGGGTAGATTCTGGGAGCTCCCAGAGTGTACCTGGGTACAGTTTAAGGTAGGGGATATAATTTTGGACTTTACACCTGGAAAGGGTTTTTAATTACCCGGGAAACTGGAAATTTAAATTACATTTCCCAGGAATTCCCGGGGTCCGGGAAATTCATAAAGCAATTAAAACTAAAGAAATAAATTAAATTAAAGTGATGAAAGCCATTCTTTACCGAGTCATTTTGCATAAGATTCATCAAAGAAATGTTAGATCCATATAACAAAAAAAATGTCCCTCTTCGTTGACTGAATATTTTGTTTATTGCATAACATTGACAACTGCATATATGGAGAAGGAAACCACACTTCAGGAAGACGTAAATTTTTATTTCTTAAAAGAGTGGTTTCCTTCTTCATACTTCGTGGCGACAGCGCGTTATTTTACATTATATATATATATATATATATATATATATATATATATATATATATATATATATATATATATTATAGGGTGTCCCATAAGTCCGGTCTCATAGAAAAATTTATTTTAAATTAAATTTACAAAAGTAATACGTTGGAACTAAAACAAATGTTCAAAATGATGTCTTGTTTTGGGACGGAGGCCTTCTCCTCAGGAGTGTAACTCCCTTCCATATTAGCCATTGTGTTATTCAACCTGCAACAAAAAAAAAGGGTCCCGAAACAAGACATCAATTTGAACAGTTGTTTTAGTTCTATGTGTTACTTTTGTAAATTTAATATAAAATAAATTTTCATTTGAGATCGGACTTATGGGACACCCTGGATGTGAAATGTATATGAATTATGGATTAAGAAAAACTAAATTAAAATAAACGAAGTTTAAACTTTGGATTTTGAAATAAACATTAAGCATATATGGCGTCAAACATTTGCTTATTATTATTTTTTTACATCTGTTTACATCTAGTTTTTGAAACTTTTTATGTTTTGTGTGTCCTCTTAAGAAACACAGAGCATCCAAAGAGACATCACTAAGTTTGTTACGAATCTTTGTTATAAATAAACCACACGCTCGAAACCTGTTCTGTATTCATTATTCATTTGGCTCTATAACATTAAAATTTCAGCCCAATCCGATAATAATTCTTTCGAAAACCATAAAATACCCGCCTTAAAACTTTTAAAGCGGCACAGTCAGAGACTCTCAAAAACGTTTGAAAACGATTTAAAATGTCAAGAGAACGCCACAGTATTGTAATATTATACAGCGAAAAGGTTCAGCATCAAATTTATTATTTGTGACGTTTTTTCCAATTTCCATAGTTTCTCGATCTTGCCGGAATTTTAAAATTCATTTCCCAGGATCCCGAGAATCTCCGTCCTGGGCATTAAACACTAGACTCTATAGTTGTTAAAAATTATATTGCAAATTTAGTAAAATAATAATTAATATATTTCGCTAGTGTGTTACTTTTGGACAACCTTATATATTCCAAACCCACCCCTAAAATACAGACATAAAGGTTAAAGTTCCATTAATCATACGGAGTACGTTGTCTTGCTGTTATTTTCCAGAATGGATTGCCTCACCACGGCAAATTTATGGATCGGTAACTGAGCTTTTGCGGCAAGACCAAACCAAGAATAATTTTAAAACTGCAAAATTTTAGAATCGACGAAGTTGAAGAATGATCTAGAGACGAAAGCATTATTTTATATATTTACTTCTTTATTTATGAATTTATTTTCTCTATCTTCGTTTGTGAGAGGTTTTATGGCATAAAAATATGGGTTAATTTTAGATTTCCTTTATAGGATCCCTACACTAAAGAAAACCTTTTTCCTACTTCCGCACCCGATACACTTTGCATCCACCCCATAAACAGCTAATGTATCATTTAGTACGAATACCAATTTAATAAAACGAGAGAAATTTCTGTTACTTCCTAGTACAGGATCTCTCTTAAAAAGATAGAGAAATGTAGACAGCTATCGAATTGTAAACATCCCCCAATGAACGTTCAAAAGAGTTGTTGAATGAAATCAACGAAAGTTCTTTAAAACGGATGACAACCAACCTTCAGAAGTTACCAATAATTCAAGAATGATTCAAATTCAAGTTATCAGTTGACGATTCAGTTCAATAAACAATACAGTTTCATGCATACTACAAAATTTAATAGAAATAATGAAAATAACATTGGCCACTTGGATGTCAACGAGGAATATATCAATACCATTAACTGTTAAAATTCGTCGTCTGTAGATTTTGTTTTCAAATCTTCACAGTTGTGAAATGCGATCAGAGATGACCAATAAAATATAACAAAGAAAGAGAATATATATATATTATATATATATATATGAGAAAAAAAGAGAAACTACAGTAGAAGCAATCTACATTCTATACTTTACATTACGTTGCTTTAAGTTGAGTTACGTTAATATTTACAAGTACCTGCGCGGCCGAAATCTGTGGATCTATATTTATATCGGATCTCGCCCTCATCATATTTGTACGAAGCTGCAACGTGTTCCCATTCTCGAAATCGTTGCGGTCATCATCGTTGCTGCCAAATGACCACAACGAGAGAGCAAAAATATTAAAATATGAAAAAATTAAAAAAAAAAAAATTTAGATAATTAAAAAATAAAATAAAAATATAGTGAAAATATAAATAGAGAAATATTTAAAATATGAAATTATGTAATTTATAAGAAACAAAATAATTTTAAATAATTTAATAATAAAAATAATAGAAACTTAAAATTATGTATTATTACTTCCAAGAACACACTCCAAACAGTTGAGTTAAAATTAACTAACTTTGGTGATCCAAATACCTCGTATGAAAGGTAGGTTATTTTCAATTTGCAATCATAAACGTGAGGATATACAGGGTGGCCCATAAGTCCCAATCGGTTATAATTAAAGCGAAAATACAAAAATACCAAACAAAGTAAAAAGTTTGTAATAAGTTTAGAAATATTTATTGATTATTTAAAAACAAATATTATATATATATATATATATACATATATATATATATATATAAAAATTTAAAATCCGTTAGATGGATTTTCTCTTTAATTATAACCTATTGGAACGTATGGGCCACCCTGTACAACTCAAAAGTAAATTAAAATGGTGACATCTTACCTACAAGTAAACTGAAAATAACCTAACCTCGCATACAAGCTATTTGGATTACTCAACTTAGTTAATCTTAACTAGTTTTGAGAGTAATAAAAATGTATTCACTATAATATTAATTATGATATATTTATCAATTGTACAACTTTAATTAATACATGGTAAGAATTTATACAAACGCTCTTTAAACACTCTTCACTAATTTTAACTCAAATTGTGTTAAATAAAGTCCAATCCTTCGCGTAGTTAAAATTACTTCAGTAGTTTTGAAAATACTACGAGAGTATAAGGAAATTTTTTTGGATTCTCCTCATTTTTAGAATTATCCAACGGATGATACTAATTTTAACTATTTTATTAATAGGTCGCAGTTTATTTAACATAGTTTGGGTTATATAAAATAACATCATCTAATAATAATAATAATAATAATAATAATAATAATACGTAATATAATAAGATAATAAATAATCCATTAGTTTTGAGAGTGAAGTGAAAAAAATTAAGATTTATAATTAATAATGAAAACTAACTAAAAATACTGAGTCAGGATTGTCATTATCTAATAATAAATAATAATAATCAGTCGAGGGAGGGCGGGGGAGAAGCAGAGAGTGGCACAGCGTTCATGCCAACTAATGCGACCCATTGACGTAACTCCTATATTACTATAGGATTATCGAGATTCGACCCTTCGACCTCCTCTTGTCTTCATTTCGATTATAGGGGAACTGCGTTATCTACTGAGCTACTGGCGCTGGCATTGTTATATCTATATAGTATACTAATTATTAGGTAACTAATATTTATTAGATTTATGTAATTATTAATACATATAGCGATAAATAGCAATAAATAAATACGAAAGAACCGTACAAATTTAGCGTATTTCAAATGGAATTTGTACGATTCGTTCGCGAATACCGAATAGATGAAGTAATATTAATCAAAATTCTATAATAACAATGGGATTAGCCGATATATACGAGTATAGGAAGAAAGGCCACCAACACAGCATATTTCTTAAAACTAATTTTTTTTAATAAAATAACTGAGCGCATGATTAGCTAATTTAAAATTAGATCTACCGTCTGTAGAAATCCAAAGGGATTCAAAAGGATGAAAATTACTACAAAAAATCAATCGGACGCGATTGATGAAGAGTTAAAAGGCGAAATCATTTATCGCGTGATTTATTATTATTTTCTATCTTCAAAAGAATGTTTTTTTATCTTTTCTGGGAAGTTTATTTCAATTTTAATTGCAAAATATTTTTTGGGGTGAAAAAAGACAAAAAAATGGAAAATTTCCATTTTCGTTCAAATTTTCGGCGGGTGGGTGAATTTGGGGGTTGATAATAATAGTTGTTGGGTTTGTTTAACCTCCTTCGCAACATCTAAGGTCATATGACGGAGGAGACCTACAGCTTTACGTGGAATCCGAACCACGGGTCGCTACGCGATCTGGACGCGGAGGACGGTCCCCATCCAACTACTACCCAGACTCGATATCGTTTAACTTCGCTGATCAACAGGAAGCGGTGTTACGACATTGGCTACGACGTAGCCCATTCGGGGTTTGAAGAATTATTTTCCTTAATTATTTTTAGTTAACGTTAAAAAATAAATGGATTTTTTAAGCTGATGCAGCAGAAATGCAACAGAGATGTTGGCCTCAATTTGGTAAGCAAAATTAATGGTCTTTTGGAAAACCCAAATTTAAATTAGTGCAAGGCAGTGCCATTTATAAAATTTACACTTTTCCTTCGATTATTTTTAAAGATCTTCCAACAGACAACTTCAAATGTATTTTCTGATAGTTAATTTTTTAAGAATACACACAAATTTTTTAACAATAACTGAATATAATCCCTAATTTATATATTTTTTTTAAACTTTGTATTTATATAATGAATTTTATATTTGACGTTCGTATTATATATATATATAATATTATATGAAAAGTTGAGTTTGTACCACTAAAAAGCAGTTCATGCCTATGTGCATCAAGATGTGTTATCGATTAGTTTCACAAGGTATTATATCCCTTTCATAACGGACATAACAATATGGCTTTATTTCCAAAAGGTGCAAAGTCCAATTCACTTTGTTTCCAAAAAGGGTCTATAAATTACAATGTTAGTATAATTGTACCTACATCTACAGTGAGAGATAAATGAACACTAAATGAACACTATGCATGCTGAGTCCAACACACGCATGGCATGGCATGGGCTCAACATTGGTGTGTGGCTCATCGTCAGGATGATATTTTGGCTTGAAATAACTTGATACGATTGACTGAACTGGTGGAGATATTGAAATAAATAATACTGGTTTTGTACGGCTGGTTTTTTTTGTGTTTGTTTTGGTGTAATCCAGAAGTCTTTTGGACAACATGTCTTGGATTGTGTTCCAAGAGGTGTTAAATCCACCACCAATTACAAACAAAAAACGTATTTACAAATTATGCACGTGTACTAGATTTTATTCAGACATCTTTCTTTGTTTAATGGCATTCACTCCCAACATTAATGTGAAAGAAACTACTTTAAGGACAAACTACAGTAAAAAATATAAAATGTGCCAATATCTCAGAAACTGGTTTTATGGACTTAGCGCCTTTTGGACATTATATATATATATATATATATATATATATATATATATATATATGCAAATAACTGCAATGACCGCGCAGTATATAAATGAATAGAAACGACATAAGTATTAAGGAACGTTTCTGCAGTTGTAGAAGTAAAAATTAATTCCGAAAATAAAAAAAAAATTTGATGTTAAATTCAAAATTGATTAATTACACTCAAAATATGGCCACGCCCTACGTTCTCTTTAAATATATAGTTTTCATTTCATTTTTTTATATTTTTGATTCCCAAATACAATTTTGTTTTTGTAGTAAATGATAAATGAAGTTTAAAAAAAACTATGAGAACTTTTTTAAGGGGTCCTCTCTTATGATTTTTAAGATCTTTGTTTTTGTTTTGTTCGAAGAAACGAAGAGAATTCCCCACTCACCCACCCCCTCCGAAAACAAATACGTACGTCCCTACAGAAATATTTAAATTCATGCCTGTGGAGATTCATTTTTTTTTTTTTTCAGGGGGTCCTGTTCTTTTGGTTTTATATACAGAAAAATATACTTTAAAAAAAATCTGTTATTGCTAAAATTCAATGAATAATGATGAGAGGAAATAATTATAAATTATAAATAAACAATTAATTGCTCAAATTTGAAATCACGAAATTTTATTTTTTATTTATTGTAAATTAAAACTTGGTTAAATAACCGAATTAAGCAAAACCTTCTTGAAATAGTTAACCCCCCCTCAACCATGATGACTTTCCACATTTTGGTTAAAGATAAAAAATTCATAAAAAATTTATTGTTTAAAAATAAGATTTCATTTTCAGTTAAAGAATGTATCGTGTCTTCTTAATTAAAGAACATATTGCGTCTTCTTAAAAAACAGACTGTGTCTTCAAGAAAAACCAAAGGGGCTCGAGGGTAGGGGTGGGGTGTGCGTAAAAACTGTGGCTAACTAGTATGTAGGCCCTACCTTCTTTTGAAAATTGAGAGAAAGGAAGAGTTCGCTAACCATGGCGAACTTCCCCCGAATCTTTTAGAATTTATATCTGGGAGCTGAAGATGGTTTGGTGACCAGTTCATATCTCTCGCGGAGTGGGACAAGAGGTTAGGCTGCGAATGGTATTGCGTTTGGTGGGGTAAAAGCCCCTTAAATGGAGTACTTGAAACATGGTTTCGACTCTCAACATTCTTCTCCTCTTTCTTTTCCGCGAGAAAATCACAATCGTCTCTCACGCCGTCGATTGACGTGTAGTGATCAGCGCTTCTCTCCACCAGGATGCTAATCGTGGGTAGAACAGAGCTGGAGATGCTTTGTCGACGACTTAATTTACAACTTTTGGGTATTCCCGTGGATGGTGCAAACAGAGAGTGATTTCCAACTGGGTGAACCATCTTTGCTTTCTCTCCGACGTTTAATATGAGAAGAAGTAACTATATCGCTTTAACTTCCCAAAGAAGAACTTATGTATGTATCAATTTTGTTCTAGATTATAATAAATATAACAGGATAATCTCGGTTCATTCATAATCTCATAGAATAATACTAAATCCTTCGTAAAATTAATAATATCGTATCGAAATGCGAAGTCCTTCATATACAATTTCATAAAACTGTCGATTATAAATAAAACTAAAAAAAATTCACTTTTTTCAATAATGAATCGCGTACGAATTTTAATTAACAATAATAAAGCAATTATCGTAATAAAACCAGTTATATGTCACAGTTTTCAACAACCAAATACGGACATTCAACATGCGGATAAACTAAATATGGCTTCCTAACATAGGGAAGAGTTTTTAAGTTATTGATCGAGCGAGGTGTTGGACTTCGAATTTTCATTACAGTGCCAAATGATTCATATGTTCATAATAATAAATGGAAAGATAGTGCCTTCAAATTGGCGATTATGAGCGGAAATAAACTTAGATGGGAAATACGCTGGAATGAACAAAGTACTTACGAAATAACTGTACATAAATTGAACCAATGAAACCGTTTTTGTAACGTAGTCGCAAAAATAACGCAATCACCAATAACGGCGTATAAGTACACAAACTTACAACGCGATTGAAGAAGAATTATTATACGAATTACGAACGTAAACTACGAAACGGAGTTTCTGCGATTTGTATAATTAAACACGAGATATCAAGAAACCACGTTCATTTATCTCACTGTATGAAAAGGAACTAAAAACACCAATATTGAATTAAACTAGACTTTGACAGTTGCTAATCTTGTTATGGAGGAGAGTTGGCTATTCACAGACGCCTCAGAATGTTTTTTGCGTCTAAACACACACGTATACACACACAGTATGAATGTATGTTCCCTTTTCTATTTTCCGCTTGGAATTCGTGGATGATTTATGCATTTTAATAGAGAAACGATTCAGGATTTGAATTTATATGAAAAGCATGAATTTCTCAAAGAATAAAAGAAGAATGAAGTATTACGATTTGAATTTCTTTATATACAGTGTATTCACATGCAACTCTCTC
>JAJOZX010008799.1:60000-80000 GCA_023014485.1 Bathynomus jamesi | reverse complement strand
AGGAAAACAAGAATTAAAAATCTTTAATCCGATATATATATATATATATATATATATATATATATATATATATATAAGGTTTGTACAACTATACAAAATTCTAATTAATTCTAATTCTAATTAATCCTTCCTTTACCCTAAATCCGCAAAGTGGAAATCCGTTGGCATTGAATTTCTTTAATGCATTTACGAATCCTCAAGGATTCAAGAAAAACAAGGAATATATATATATATATAGGGATAGAACTCAGAATGGTCCCCTGAGAAACTTCTGTTACACACAGACCGTGCATAGAAAAAGGAACTCTTCCGGGAAAATGAAATCCACTGTAGTCCAAATAAGTAATGGTGAAAATGACAAACACTATAGTTTTTCCTTTTCATGATGTTAGTCCGATATATATTCATTCTGAGTATATATATATATATATATATATATATATATATATATGAAAATTATTTCACGAAACACGTGAAAAATATTTATGATGAATAAAACCACGAAGGAAAGGAAACACAAAATGGTGCTCAAGCGCTTTCGTCTAATGACATCCTCAGGAACACTGAAGTACATAAAAGGGTGACAGCCTATATATAGATTACAGAAAGAAAAAAGAAAAAAAAAGAAAAAAAATATATATATATATATAATATGCAATAAACGGAGAAGTAAAAATAAAAATTAAAAATTAAAGGATTATCAGAGAGGCATACATATTTGTAAGGAAAAAATATCGATTTTTAGCACAAGATCAAATGAATTATAAAAATACAAATTTATACTGGAAATCTGCCCGGGTTTTAACACTGCCTTTTTTGGTTAAGTTTCGATGTATATAAAAATAAAATGAAAATTAAAAGTTAATAAAGTAGCATACAAGTTTACCAAAGATTTAGTGTTCTACCCTTCTTATCTAAATCTGTTTTGAAGGAATTCAAAACAACAGGATCGAGTTGAAAAAGACCTTTGCTTATGTTGAAGTTATTTGAAAGTTGGATAATGGCAGACTCAAGAATATTTCTATTAACAATGTTGCTAGAGTGGAATAAAACTGAAGCATTATTCCAATCAATACAGTGAGATAACTCTGACAAATGGACAAAAAGGGCACTGGACAACTGTCCTGTTCTAACGGAATATTGATGCTGTTTCATACGTGTGTGCAAATCCTTTCCCGTCTGACCTATGTAAAAGGAATTACGTTGTTTACACCCAATTTTATAGATAATGCCTGAATTATTGTAGGGCTATTTTTTTTTTTTTTTTTACTATGATATTTTTCACAATATTGTTATATGAAAATACTACATTAATATCCAAAAGTTTAAGTACATTAGCAATGCCTAAAAAGCCCGGGAAAAATGGAAGTACTAAAATATTTTTTGACAAAGTACGAGTGTTATTATTGACACGATAGAAAGTTCGTTTAGCCTTGTTGAGACAAGATTCCATAAACGCAGATGGATAACACAGATCACTTCCAATACCGTTGATTTTTTCCAATTCGGCATCGATGTATTCCGGACTGGCGATCCTAAGGGCGCGAAGAAACATTGATGAAAAAAGGCCTTCTTAGTGGGGGTGTCATGTCCCGAGTAAAAGTGTACGTAGGACAAATTGTTTGTTGTTTTCCGATAGATACTAAACTTAAAACCCACAAACCTGGCAACCCTATGCGCCCTATTATTAGCTCGGTGGGCTCTATTACTTATAAACTCTCCAAATGGCTTGTCAAAGTCTTGTCCCCCATTCTCGGAACTATCTCTGATTCACATGTAAAAAAATCCATGGATCTTACTGAAAAATTGAATAATGCACGTACTGAAACTAACGATAGATTGATCAGTTTTGACGTTTGTTCATTGTTTACAAAAGTGCCGATTGACGATATGCTTGACTTTCTCTCCCAAGAATTACATAAGTATGACCTGCCACTACCTTCACACATTGTTTCGGATCTTATTAAGCTTTGCATCAAAGACTGTAAATTCACTTTCAATAACGAGTATTATCAACAAGTTTTTGGGATGGCCATGGGCAACCCCTTATCGCCCCTCCTCTCTAATATTTATATGGAGTTTTTCGAAATTACTTACATTCCGAGAATCCTGGGGGTTGGCATTCCTTGGTTGCGGTACGTCGACGATATTTTGTGTATCTGGCCCATGAATCGTGACCTGGATAACTTCCTCCTTCAGTTAAATGATCAAGTCCCCTCCATTAAGTTTACTTTAGAAGTGGAACAAGACAATTCAATCCCATTTTTGGATGTGCGTGTACATAGGGAAAGCCCAGGTCTTAAGTTTAGTATCTCTCGGAAAACAACAAACAATTTGTCCTACGTACACTTTTACTCGGGACATGACACCCCCACTAAGAAGGCCATTTTTTTCACCAATGTTTCTCCGCGCCCTTAGGATCGCCAGTCCGGAATACATCGATGCCGAATTGGAAAAAATCAACGGTATTGGAAGTGATCTGTGTTACCCATCTGCGTTTATGGAATCTTGTCTCAACAAGGCAAAACGAACTTTCTATCGTGTCAATAATAACACTCGTACTTTGTCAAAAAATATTTTAGTACTTCCATTTTTCCCGGGCTTTTTAGGCATTGCTAATGTACTTAAACTTTTGGATATTAATGTAGTATTTTCATATAACAATATTGTGAAAAATATCATAGTAAAAAAATAGCCCTACCAATAATTCAGTCATTATCTATAAAATTGGGTGTAAACAATGTAATTCCTTTTACATAGGTCAGACGGGAAAGGATTTGCACACACGTATAAAACAACATCAATATTCCGTTAGAACAGGACAGTTGTCCAGTGCCCTTTTTGTCCATTTGTCAGAGTTATCCCACTGTATTGATTGGAATAATGCTTCAGTTTTATTCCACTCTAGCAACATTGTTAATAGAAATATTCTTGAGTCTGCCATTATCCAACTTTCAAATAACTTCAACATATGCAAAGGTCTTTTTCAACTCGATCCTGTTGTTTTAAATTCCTTCAAAACAGATTTAGATAAGAAGGGTAGAACACTAAATCTTTGGTAAACTTGTATGCTACTTTATTAACTTTTAATTTTCATTTTATTTTTATATACATCGAAACTTAACCAAAAAAGGCAGTGTTAAAACCCGTGCAGATTTCCAGTATAAATTTGTATTTTTATAATTCATTTGATCTTGTGCTAAAAATCGATATTTTTTCCTTACAAATATGTATGCCTCTCTGATAATCCTTTAATTTTTAAATTTATTTTTACTTCTCCGTTTATTGCATATATATATATATAATATATATAATATATAATATATATATATATATATATATATATATTATTTATTTTTTTCTTTTCTTTTTTCTTTTTTTCTTTCTGTAATCTATATATAGGCTGTCACCCTTTTATGTACTTCAGTGTTCCTGAGGATGTCATTAGACGAAAGCGCTTGAGCACCATTTTGTGTTTCCTTTCCTTCGTGGTTTTATTCATCATATATATGTACAGTATATATATATATATATATATATATATATATATATATATATATATATATATATACGATGTTATTTTTAGGACTGGTTGTACACAGGGTTGTTCAAAATCTGGCACCATATCCGCACAGATCTATTTATTTATTATTTTTATTTCTACTACAGTGCCTCACTTTTGAAGAACTTTTGTAATATATTTTACTTACCACAAACCATAACATAAATATGACATATTATGACTATGTTATAATAGAAAATAAATCTTTATTCTAGAATACTGAGGATTATAAATGAGAAAAATATTATTAACAAATGTAAAAATTTTAAAACTAATTAATTTCTTTGTTTATAAATGCATAAAATTTTTTGGAAAACAAAAAAGTTAATTAAAATTATGACTTTTATGTATTGTAATTTCCCTTACAATACATTTTCATTAGAAAATACAATACGTAGATAAAATTATTTAGTTTCTCAAAAATTTATTATAAATTAAAATTATTGTAAATTTACATAGAACTGAAATCCTTTTAAAGTTCATATTTCAAATATTAATCCGGGTTTCGAAAACCATTTAATTTAAATTCTATAAAGGATTTCAACCGAATTAAACTTATCTTAACTTTAATTCTAAATCCATAAGAATACCGCTCTCAATTTCATTTAAGTCATCGCCTATTCTAAGCACGATTCTCAATGTCGGTGCTAAATGGAAAACATTTATTTCATTATTGTATAGAAAACCTTTAAAATTCTTCATTATTTTTAAGAAACGTTTTCTTTGTATAGAAGGGCAAACTTAAAAAAAATAAATAAAAAGGATGTTGTTATTTTTTTTAAATATTTTTCTCTGAATTTCGCGTCAAAAAATCTAAAGGATTTTTAGCATCTGGAAATAATTTTTTTTTAAAAATTATTTTATGAACTGTCACAAATGTCCTTCGAGGATATATTTGGCTATTTACTGTCAATATATTACGCACTAAAAAAGTGATTTTATGCTATAATTTCGAATTCTTTTTTGCATAGGATCGAATAATGATGCCAATATATTTCTTTTTACTGGCACTGAAAATACGATATTAGTGTTTTGATGCATGAAAGGAATTTAGTAAGGCTCTTAACAGTGCCTATATATTATTTTGAAGACTTTATTATTATTATTATATATACAGTATGTATATACTTTTTATTCTCTCTCTCTTATATACTTATGTATGTGTGTATTTCCATTAAATTATAGAAACTGCATCGCCAATAAGCGAGACTTTTTAAATTTTTGGGCTACCATTAAAGGTATGAATAGAAGGCAAAAGCAAAAAAACAACAACATTAATTACGGATTAATCTTCAGCAAAAAAAACTCTCAAAACAGCTAAATTAATTTAATTAGTAAGAGTGCTCAAGAATTCGGGAGGCACAGAACATTCATGTATATAATGTGAGAGAGAGAGAGAGAGAGAGAGAGAGAGAGAGAGAGAGAGGAGAGAGAAAAGAATAAGAGAAAACGAAGAGCGCGCGAAATGAGAGTAGAGAGAACAAAGGGAAAATAAAGTCGAATTAAAGAGAGTAAAATAAATTAAGAGAAAGTATAAAAAGTTAAATAAATTAAGGAGAAAGAAGAGAATAAAGAGAGAGAAGATGAAGAAAAGAGGATAAGGAGAGTAGAGATAAAGAAAAATGATGAAGGCGTAAAGAAGAGAGACAAAATAAAGAGGATAAAAGAGTAAAAGGAAGTAAAGACAGATTAAAGAAGGAAAATGAAGAGAAAAGAATAAAGAAAGGGAATAAAGAGAAGAAAAAAAGGGCAAAGATAAAGAGAAAACGAAAATAAGTAGTAAAGAGAATGAAGTGAAGGAAAAGAGAATAAAGAGCAAGGAGAATAAGGAATAATAAATAGAATAAAGAAAAAAGAGAATAAAGAGAGAGAGAGAGAGAGAGAGAGGAAAGAGACAACAGGTGGATCAATACTTCGCAGGAGGGTCATTTTCATCACGTTCTTTGTACGATTTGGGAATAAATTTGTCAACCGTAATTATGTCCAACAACTTCTTTTCAATTACTAATTAATAAGGTCTTACACAAAAATCAAATAAAAATAGCTACACACAGTCCACAAATACTGTAAATATAAAGCTATAAATATATGTAGTACTGTCGATACTTTAGTGGTGGTGTACTGTATATATTTGGAATAATAGTGATTGTTAATTTCGTTTTAATATATACACGGTGAACCAAAAGTAGGTGGACAGTAGGTTGAATACGGTTTGTGTTATATTATATTATAACTATGATGTTCATTATAACTATGGTGTTTGTGTTATATTATATTAAATATTATAACTAAATTTATTTAAATTTTACTTTGTATTATAGTATACAAAAAAATTAAATATGTATTCTCAAAATAAACGTTATCATTTACTGTCCACCTACATTTGGTTCACCCTATATATATATATATATATATATATATATATATATTCATAAAAATTGTAGCAGTATAGAGAAAATATTTCCAAAAATACTGGCAACATTTATAAAAATTTATACTGAAATGTATACAAATTGAATTCTGTCAATTAATTCCCTTCACGAGATTTTCAGAAGTTGCTCAAAAGTTTTAAGTGAAGAAAAAAATCTTAAAAAAATAAAAATTTTAAAAACCATCAAAAAAAAGGATGAAAATAAATGAATAATAAAATAGGTTTTCGTGTCCTTGAGAATAAAATTGGTTTGACAAAGACGCGAATTATGCTTCTTCCAATGAACATTCTTGACCAAAGATTTTTTTTAAATTTTGTCAAGATCCTCGCACAATATTGAGTAATCACTATTATGTTTCTGAAGTTCTTTGACCTCTTTCGTAACACCTATCATGTCATATGATTGTGGGGACCTACAGCTTTGCGTAGGATCCAAAAATCTAGTCCACCAAATAAGCACCAGGAAACCCGGAATACAAAGAGAGTAAATAACTCGCGACATTCGGATTAACAGACCGACGTTCTACCACGAGGCTATACCGTTGGACGGGGGTAGAGGTGGGGGATGTCACACTATTAGGTAAAGAAATAATATGAAGAAAATCAGTGAATAATTAATCACTCAAAAAATTAACAAAAACATAAATGCAATTAAATTAAGTAATAAACTAATTACTGTCATGAAATAAAGTTTAAATTCTTCAATAAGATAAGATAAAATAAGATAATTGTCTCCAATTGATAAGATTATACATTATAGAATATATATATAAATATATATATATATATATATATATATAATATAATTGTCTCCAATTGATAAGATTATACATTATAGAATATATATATATATATATATATATATATATATATATATATATATCCAGCTTTTTTCATTAGATGCAGAAGGCCATGTTTTTATTGTTCTTTTTATGATGATGACAAATCCTTAATCGAAAAAAAAGTTGCAAAACAAAATTTGACAAAAAATAAATATCTTTCGAGTCTTATAATTCCTTTATAGATTTTTTTTTATTTACTTTGGTTGATTGATTTTCAAGGACGTTTTATTTATATTATATTTTGTATAACATATTATGGATATGGGTAAAAAAAAGCGTAGAGCTGCGGCGACCCTACCGCCCACCAAAGAATGCTGCTAGCTCTACATTTCCTTGATAAAGGAGAGGAAGAATTGGGCTGAGAACTCATCCTTCCCCTCTCTTTCTCCCTTTGGCGGCAGCAATAGTCTCGGAATTTGCATCCGGGCTGTTTCTACCGTCTTACACCAATTCGTTGGGAAACAAAGTTTTGCTAATTAATATATATATATATATATATATATATATATATATATATATATATATATATATATATATATATACAGGGTGGGCCGTAAGTTTCCATACATAGGAAAATTTAAACGTTTGTTTTTATGTTTCAGATACCCTAAGAATATGCGTTTGTAAGATCTTGTTTACTGATGAAGCAAATTTTTACGTCAATGGAGAGGTTAATCGGCAAAACATACGTTATTGGAGTAATGCTAACCCTAACTGGCTGAGTCCGACGAAGATGCAAGGTGCCGGTAAAGTGATGGTGTGGGCCGGGATATGGGGGTGACAGAATTATTGGACCAATTATTTTTGTCAGTGGAAATCTTAATGCCGAAAGGTATCTTAACATGTTGCAAGAAGAGATTTTCCCATCCCTGCTAAACGAGGAAGGTAACTTCCCAGTTTACTTCCAGCAAGATGGAGCTCCACCTCATTATGGTCTTCACGTGCGTCGGTATTTGGATCAGCAGCAGTTTCCGGATGCTTGGATTGGTCGGCGTGGTCCTGTGGAGTGGCCTCCCAGATCCCCAGATCTCACCCCCCTTGATTTCTATCTTTGGGGGCACTTGAAGGCCATGGTGTATCAGGAAAAGATACGAGACATAAATCATCTAAAGGAACGTATCACCAACGCCATTACAAGCATAACGTCAACTGTGCTAATGCGTGTTCATCAACAGTGGGGAACACGTATTGAAATGTGTTTTCAAAACAATGGCAACCATGTAGAGCATATTATATAAATAAAAATGGTTGTCCATAAAAAAATGTTTATTTTTCCTATGTATGGAAACTTACGGCCCACCCTGTATGTATATATATATATATATATATATATATATATATATATATATATATATATATCCTCAAAACAATAGATAATCAATCTGATATCATGTGATTGTCTATATACTGAAAAAGATTATAATGATATTTTTCATCGTAATAACTCATAAATTTTATCATGGACACTTCATTAATTACAAACGCTTTCTTACTCAAAATATTAATTTTTTTTTAAAACGCTCTAAAGATGCAGCTGATATTTCTCGGTGGAGTTGGGGGGATGGGGGGGGGGGGGGTTTACGAGTTAAAAACCATTCAAGAATGCTGTAATTTGCGCAAACGAAATCTCCATATTTAAAACCATATTATTTTTAATAATAATAATAATACTAATACTAATACTAATAATAATAATAATAATTTCTTAAGGTATAAATATCGTACTTCACCAATTTCATTATAAAGTTGAACAATATGCATTGATAATACTTATTTCATTGGCCCGAACATCATTGTACAACTTATGTGTTTCTTCATTTTGATTTTTATTCTATGGACTATGTACTGTAGTATTGAGGAAATTTCAAATAAATAAGTGAAAAAATAAGAGTCAATTGGAGGGAGCCAAAGTTTCAATTATTTTATTCCCAAGTTAAAAGAGGTATCAATTTTAAGTGACTTTAATCTCGGCTCTGCGTCCAAGTATCGTCCCTCAGCAATAATTTCATCAATAGTTTTCGTCAAATATTATATGCCTTTCCGCAAATCATATATTGGAGCGTTTAGTTTCCAGTCATATTTCGATATGTCATTACTCTATATTAGTTCAAATTGAATGAATATATATATATATATACAGGGTGTCCCGTAAGTCTGGACCCATAGGGAAAAATAATAAAATTACAAAATAGTCCAAAAATTTATTACATAATCTGTTCAAAGTGTCCGCCGTTGTGTCGCACACATAGTTGAAGACGTAATCTCCACTGCGACAGCACTTTCTGAATCACAGTCGCAGAAATTTCTTGACACGCCTCCACAATGCGTGCTTTAAGGTGGAAAATGTCCTGAAGTTTGACCTCGTACACTTTGGCTTTCAAGTGGCCCCACAAATAAAACTCCAGCGGAGTAAGATCATAATAAAAAAATAATAAAAATAATAATAAAAATAATAAAAAAATATATTATAAATAAATTTTTGGACTATTTTGTAATTTTATTATTTTTCCCTATGGGTCCAGACTTACGGGACACCCTGTATATCGTAAAGAACGACGCTTGTATAGGAGATATTCCGCGCAAGACGAGAGAGAGAGAACGAAACAAATGAAAAAATGAGGTAACCACCCTGGAATCGAACCCGGGATCTTCCGATTGCCGGTCAGATGCGATACCATTACACCATCGGCCTCACTCTTCCAAATGCCGTAATTCTTCTACATACTCGCAGAAACCAATGCCCCAAGGGGGCACCTCCCGCATGCCGTAACATATATATATAATAATATAAAAGGGTTGTTGCGGCGTTCTTGGGGGATTTCAAAAATTAATAATTGTTTAGTTATTTGAGATGAACAAAATGGAAAAAGGCATTATAAAGCTGAATGAAAACCTACTTATATTTTAGTCAGGCCACGCTTCTACAGAATTTCTTACTCTTTTGCGAAATCGAGGAAAAGCCATAAATTTACAAAAATACCACAGCCATCACAATTTTAAGTTTCGCATCCAAAGCCAGTGAGACCACAATTGTGAAGCTAATCTCAAAATCTAGGCTGCTCGTGAGCCTAAACTAAATGTTAAGGTTTCACCAGCTTCAAAATTTTCTGTTCAAATTCTTTTGTATAAAATTATTTACACATCTAATGCGAGCAAGGAGCGACTAGATATCGGTAAGTTTTTGGGGCGCATTTTAGCGGGCGCTCGCCCTTGGCCCCTCCTTCCCGCAAAAATAACTAAGTTTATTATACTAGGCTAGGCTAGGAGAGCTATCCGATGGCGTTGCTAGTACAGACTAGGCTACACTGTAGCCAGACTATACGTCGTGGCCAGTGTCGTACCACCTCTTCCTGCCGATCAGCAAAGTTAAGCGACACTGGGTCTGGAGAGTAGTTGGATGAGAGGACCGTTCTCCGCGTCCAGATTACGTAATGACCCGTGGATCGGATTCCACGTAAAGCTGTAGGTCCCCTCCGTCACATAACTAGATTTTGCGCAGGAGATTAAACAGCCCCCCATCAAACAACAAGAGCCCAAATGGAAGACACAAAAAAACGTAGGATGAAAGTTTAGAACCCAAGAAAGACCCACATTGTGAAAACTGGGTTAGAAATTAAATGATAAATGTAAAATAGAGAGCGTCATTGAATAATAAGGAACGATCCGGTAAACCAACAATCAATAAAGAAACCGTAACAACTGCTCGAGATGCATCTGAAAGATGCCGAAGAAAGTCGCTTATTCATGCTTCAAAGGAGATAAACATTCCAGCGTTAACAGCGGTAAAATGTTTTGGGTAAAGTTGCGTAAGTATGCTTACAAAATAAAGTTTTCCAGGACTTGATGGAAGAAGATTATGTCGCTAAGCTGTACTTCGGCGAACAATTTTATAACGAAAATCGGAAGCGATCGTAACTTTTTGGGGTAGTTAACATATTCAAATGAAGCGACATTCCATTTCTGCGGCATTGTTAACCGCAACATATGTTGCATTTGGGGAAGTAAAAAACCAAATGAGATTTGGCATCATCAAGGAAAGACTCCTAAGGTCGTTGGCCTTTTCAGTTCCATGACCATGGAAAGAGCTACCTCGCAATGCTGCAGAAGCCCTTTCTCCTTCAGTTTACGGCCTTAAATCTTATAGCTCAAACAATTTTCCAACAAGACAGAACTTCCTTCACTACTTTGAATGTTAGAGAATGTTTGACCCAAATTTTCCCAGGAAGATGGAATGGAAGAGGAGAGAAACCTCAGTGGCTATCACTCATCCGACCTAACCCCTTTAGACTTCTTTTTATGGCGCCATTAAAGAGTATCGTTTATACCACAAAGCCTCAACATTTGGCAGAAATGAAGGCGCGAATCAAAGCACGCGAAACACCGCCAAATCAAATAATAATTCGCAAATGACTTCATTCCTTGTTTTTGCAAAATTAAGTCGAAAGTCGTATCGTCCAAGATGGAGGATATGTGTTGAAATGTAAAGTGTTAGTGTAAAATGTGCAAAATACTTTGATAGTTAATTCAAAATTAAAATTAAAAAAAGACATTATTCAAAAAAAGAAGAGAAGTGAGACAGTTTTACAATTTTTAGATATTTGATATGACATTAATATATTCACAGTACTCTCATCTGAATATGCCCTTGGAAGCATGGAGGCTTTTTGGACAAAATTAATAACATTTAGTTTATTTATTACATAAAAAATGTGAACGTGGCAAGTAATAGTAATAGTGATAAACAATAATAATAATAATAAGTTAACAAAATGTTACATAATTTTAAATTAAATGATTTATTATATACTATTTATTAAAAAATAAATGATGCTTAATAAAAAATATAAAAAGAATAAATTACAAAAAAAGTGTTTAATGAAATTAGCATATTTTAAATAGTTGATTATAAAATAAGAACTCCATTGCTATGGTAAAAATTGTAGTAGTGAACTTATAGATCAGTTGGAGCTAATGAAGTGCTCTTTTTTAGTGATTTGCGAAATACACTTAGTGATGAAACCTGCCTGATATGCATGGGAATTGCATTCTATACATCTGTTCCTTTGAAACAGAATGTACTAGCAAAAGGTCGGCGCTACGCGCCGATTTTGCTAGATCGGCGGTGCTTCGGCTGAATTGTGGGCCTACGGCGTATTTTATTTTGAACATCAGTAGCCCTTTATCTGGATATCATTCCTATTCCTCTCACCTTGGGCCTCAGTAATTGGGGTGCCTGCGGCCTTCCAGTTACTGGCAAACCAATTATTCATTCAATAAAACTACAGAAAAGAACGCAGCCATGAAAATCTAAAGCTTCACAAATCTTAATACTGGCAAACCAATTATTCATTCAATAAAACTACAGAAAAGAACGCAGCCATGAAAATCTAAAGCTTCACAAATCTTAATACAATGAGCTCGGATTTGAAGCCTAAGATTTTCATGACTGCGTTCATTTCTATAGTTTTATTGACCAAATAACTGAACCGACAGTAATTGGGGGCCCTGCGGCCCGCCAAATCATAGTTTTCATTGTTTCGAGTGCATCAATAATAGTGTTATAGTGTTCCATTAGTTGTGATAAACATGATCTTCCTGACCGGAATCGATGTTGGTTATCATTTTTTTTTCTGAGTTTCCCCATTAACCCCACCCCCTCCCCCATTACCCCACCCCTCTCCCCCAATACCCCCTCTCCACCCCTCTCCCCCACCAATTTTTTTTCTGAGTTTCCCCATTAACCCCACCCCCTCCCCCATTACCCCACCCTCTCCCAAACCCCTCTCCCCCATTTACCCCCACCCTTCCCCCATTACCCCCAAGGGGGAAGGGGGCTGGCACCTTGCAAAGGATTTACTTTAATTTTTTTTTGGTTACATATATATATATATAGCATCTATTTTTCTGAGTTTCCCCATTAACCCCACCCCCTCCCCCATTACCCCACCCTCCCCCATTTTGTGCCAAAATTATGATTAAAAATGAAGAAATGGGAAGAACTGTACCCCTAAAAGGGGGGGGGCAGGATTTATGTTAGGGATTTTTTTTTTAGCATGGGCACTGCACAATAAAAAGACGCATCGAATGGTGAAAACCGCATTGTTCTACACCAATTGTAGCGACCTGTAGGTGTGCGCAAAAAAACTGTTACATATATATATATAAGGCTTCATTTCTGAAATAGTATATTAGATTTCTCGCAGTTTCTATTGTACAGTTAGGTTTGTGTATAAAATTCCTGGCCACTCTCGTGTTATAACTATGGTGTATTGATGAGGGTGTAATTGCGCTTTGAATAGGTGATGCATGTTGATTTTTATTGATAACTTTAAACATACTGACAGCAACATTGAATTTGTACGAGTCATTTAGCTTTAAAATATTTAGCTCTTTAAACATTGGCGAAGCGTGACATTGTTGTCATTATTTCAGAGAGTTCGCAGAAATTTTTTATGAATTAATTCCAAAAGATGTTTTATATATTTTTTGGAGCTACCCCATGTTGTAATGTAATACAATAAATGTGAGTGGATGAAGAAACAATATGGGGTATAAGGAGTGCGTTTTGCGGAAGGGTCTTTTTTATTTTAAATATAAAGAGAAATCTTGATATTTTGCATCTGATATGTTGTACACGACTTTTGAAATTTAGTTTTTCGTCCAAATTAATGCCCAAGTACTTTAGCCTCATTCACCCTTGCAGGAGGGTGAATGAAATAAAAATTCCCAATTTTTATTTCACAGTTTATATTAATATGTTTTGTAGTAATAATCATACAAGATAATTTTGTCAGATTCAATAAAAGTTTATTAACACATCCATTTATACAAATTTTCTAATCGCCTGTTCGTTTCATTAATCAGAAAGTCTAAATTATGATGGGAAGAAGTAGCTGTGGTATCATCTGCTTATTGTACGCAATTTAATGTAGTTGAGAGATGAAAATCGTTGACGTGAATTAGAAATAGTAATGGGCCAAGAATAAATCCTTGTGGGAATCCATAGTTAGCATCGCCTTGTCGGATAAATTATCTTTTAGTCTCGTGTACTGATGACGATTTGAGAGATATGATTCAAACCAATCGAGGATATTTCCTCTTATTCCTTATATATAAAGTTTATTCATTCAATAAGATCTCATGCTAAAGTGTATCAAATGCTTTTGACAAGTCAGGGAAGATCAAGGCAGTGGCTTTTTTTTTGTTTTGTTTAAGTTCTGATACATATTTTCTAATAGCATGTTTATGGCATCTTCCGTTGTATGTCCACCTCTAAACCCAAATTGTATTTTAGTTAAAATATCATATTTTATCAAGAATTTAGTAAGTTTATTGTACACGATTTTTTTTAAATACTTTACTTAAAGTTGCCAATATGGAAATGGGGCGATACTTGGATGGAGTGTTTGGGTTTTCCGATTTAAATACAGGGCATACTCTGGCTTCTTTTAGAGTTTAGACTGTCAGGGAATATACCTAATGTTACTAATTCTTTCATTAGTTTACCGAGTGGAATTGCAATTTCATCGGATACTAATATGTATATTTTTTATCGGGATCGTATTGATGTCAGAATCTTAATTTTTTAGATTTTGTATTGGTACAGAGATATCGTACGGTCGGACTGGATCAAAGAAAAATGAGTTTGAATTTGGTTGTGGTATGTATTGTCGGTAGCGAGTGTCTGTAATTAGGATCGAGGCTGCAGTATTGGAGCCAATATTTGCAAAGTTGTTTAATAAATTGGCTATGTCTTTGGGATTACTGTAAGAATTTCCGCATTGTGTGAGGAAAGACAAGGAATTTGTTTTAACCTTTTTTTGTGTTAGTTAACTCTTTCAGTGTTCAACAGCCTTTCTGGATTGGATTTTTGTTAATAAATTTTTAAGCAATAATAATCTGCTTTTGCTTTTTTAATGACTGCATTAAGTCTGTTACAGTAATCTTTGTATGTCTGTTCGGTAATAACATGAGTTTTTCATAATTTAAAGAGAGTATGCTCGCGTTTAATACTCACAATGAGTGCTGGGGTGATCCATTGGCTGTTGTATTTAGCTTTAGATATCACTTTTGATTTAAACGAAAGTTTGTGTTGAATAGATCCATTAGTGTGCTTAAAAATGCTTGAAATTTTGTTCCACTGTCAAAGTTACTTTCGGTTATTCTAGTCCAGTCAAAAGCTGTTATTTCTCTCAGAAACTTTAATTTGTTATTTATAGCTTAAGATCTATAGTCAACTTTTATAGTTTCCTTTGTTGAGAAATGGGTGATTGGCATGGTGTATGTAGGCAAGTGATCCGTGATATTTAATATAATTATACTCGAGATGCAGCCAAACGGGGACCGCACTCAGAGAGGATCTAGCAGAGTCGAATTTCTATTGCCGTTGTGAAATCTAGTTGGCTTTGTAATAGCTAATTTAAAACCACTCGCAGTCATGATGTTGCGAAGGAAGCTCGCGTTATTATATGAATTTTCTTTCGTGAGACCAATATTTAAATCTCCCGCAATAACACAACTGTGACCAATATGATTGGAGGTTAGAATTCTCTCGATATTCGTAATAAAAGTTGGTACGTTACCAGTTGGTGGTCGGTAAATGCCTAAAACTGAATACTGGATGTTATGAATTAACACTTCAATTGCGAGTGTTTCCGAGTATTGTTTATGCGTGTCAGTTCTTCGATACCTTTATTTACTTTTAATATTCATAAGGCAATTTATTATCTTATTGTTCTATCTAAAACAGGTAAAAATGTATTAAATTTCAAATCCCTTCAAATACTTAATATTCAGTGGGGAGCGTGTGTGCGCGGGCGCGCGTAGGCAAATGGGTATAGGTTAAGTGGTGTTGAGTGTTTGATAATACGGATGCAGTGGGATAATTTTTTGCGAGGTAACACTTTTGGTACCTCGGAATATTAAAAAAACTAAAATAAATCTTTTATTGTCGCAAAAAAATATGTTGGTCCCGGTTAGGTTAGGTTACGCTAGGTTAAACTAGATTAGCAAGTACTTCATTCCTTAATGACTTTCAATTGCGTACGAAATACTTATCGCTCCTTCTCAGTTCGATGACACTAAGGTTAGATTAGGTTAAATTACGTTTGGTTAATTAGGTTTTTAGGGTACAAGTTTTAAAAATGCTGGTACGTCGCTAATACGGAGATGGGCACATGTGTGCGTGTGTACTGTATTTTACTGATATATATATATAATATATATATATATATATATAATTCCATAAAAATTCACGGCATTAAATTATTAAAAGGATTAAAGTATTTTTGGTCAGAATTTCTTTGAATAAATGTTTTACATTTTAAATGGAAAAACTAACTTCATTCACGCTTTTATCCTCCAGTTACATTATTTCGGCCATATTGAAATTTTATACCACTAATAAATTTTATCAACAATACACTGGTACGTGTTTTGTAAACGAACACAGTGTGTGTGTGTGTGTGTATATTATACAGTGTGTTTCGTAACATGTGGGACGCACTTTCAGGATGGATTCAGGACCTGAAAACAATGAAAAAAGTTTATATAAACATATGCCCGAAATCGCTTTGTTTCCGAGTTACAGCCCGTTTTGTGTTCCAGCAATTCTTTCCGCAAACTGTTTATAAACACTGCTTGCCAACAATGTTTATGAGTGTGTACGAGACTTATTTCATGTAGGGCCTTGCCGATTGTAATGTTTCGTACACTCTATGACATGTTTCAATATCGTTGAGTGTAGAGCCATCAGTCAGTCAGAGGTGCATCGCGGTGTTTCACTGTTCGTTTCAGAGAATAGACGAGCGTCTTGGTGATACAGGATCATTCAACAAGCGAGTTTCAGATGGTGGTAGACCAATCAGCGCCAGAACTGTTGAGTTGGAGGCGGGTCCTGAATCGCGTGGAGGAACATCCTGGTGTCAGTACCCGAAGGATAGCAGCAGCAGGGGGTGTAAGATACACAACTGTGTGGATAATTTTACGGGAACAACAGCTTAACCCATATCACATTCAGAGAGTACAAGGCCTTACTGAAGCTGATTTCCCACTACGAGAGGCTTTTTGTACTTGCTTCCTTGAACAGTGTGCTCGCGATCATCTTTTTCTATCTTCCGTGTCGTTTTCTGATGAGGCTGCCTTCACAAGAAACGGCGTGATCAATATTCACAACACTCGTCACTGGGCTGAAGAGAATCCGCATGCCATCATCCAGTCAAGGCACCAACAACAATTTAGTATCAATGTATGGGCAGGACTTATTGCCGACAACTTAATTGGTCCTTTTGTTTTCCTGGAAGATTAAGAGAAGAATCCTATTCCAATTTTTTAAGGAATGATTTAAGCCATTTACTAGATGAAGTTCCTCTTGGTGTCCGACGTCGTATGTGGTTTATGCATGACGGCGCTTCGCATCATTTTAGTCGAGTAGCCCGAGAGTATTTGGATGACCATTTCCCTGATAAATGGATAGTCCATGGAGGACCCATTGCGTGGCCTGCTCGCTCCCAGGACCTGAATCCACTCGATTTTTACCTGTGGGGCCATCTGAAATCCATCGTTTACGTGACACCCATTGACAACGTTGAAATGTTTTGCCAACGTGTAGAACAAGGATAGCAGAAATCCGAGCAATACCTGGAATGTTTGAACGCGTCAGGCAGTCTATGACGAGGCGTGTTCAGGCGTGTATTCGAGCGCAAGGCGGTCATTTTAAGCACTTCCTTTAAAGGTAAGGTGGATACTTGCTGGAACACATAACGGGCTGTAACTCGGAAACAAAGCGATTTCGGGCATATGTTCATATAAACTTTTTTCATTGTTTTCAGGTCCTGAATCCATCCTGAAAGTGCGTCCCACATGTTATGAAACACCGTGTGTGTGTGTATGTATATATATATATATATATATATATATATATATATATATATATATATATATATAGAGAGAGAGAGAGAGAGAGAGAATTCACAAAAGTAAATAAACATGCCCTGAAAATAAATGGCAAAGCTTGTCAATGAAATGCCAAAACGTGTGTCAACTTAATGTAATACAAAGGGGAAAGCAACATGATTATAAATATATTTATTCAATAAATATGTTATTATTTATTGACTTTTATTATCAAATAAAAAACTACAGAAGAACCGAAGGTGTCTATTTACTTTTGTCAGCTTTCTCTCTTTCTCCCGGAGTGGATCGAAAGGTCTCTCTCTCTCTCTCTCTCTCTCTCTCTCTATATATATATATATATATATATATATATATATACAGTGGCGGCTCCTCTATAAGGGCCATAGGGGCCGGGCCCCACCAGTAATCTCTGCACAAAAGCAAAAAAATGAAATAAATTATTAAGTTTTCGAATTAGATATGTAACATATTTTTTTTCTAAGTTATAGACGCTTTCTTCAACATGAGCATGAAATCTTATATCTAAAGGGCTCATTTAAATTGGCCCTATATACACTATTTTATAACACAGTATTACGAGAATTGACGCACCGCGCGGATCCTGATTTCTCCTGATTGGTTTAATATGCTGATCTTGGGGCCACGGTGAAGTGGCCCGGAAGGCTGAAAATTTTCGTTTAAATTATCTCAGTCATATTTGATTTAGAGATTGTTTACGGGTTTTTTTTGTCAATGAATAAATATTAATCTATTTAATGAACAGATGGGGGTCATTAATTCCCACAATGTAAAGATCTGTTTTTATTCATTTACAGTTCATTTTATATTTACCTTTTTCAATGTGTAATTTTAATTAGTTACACTCCAATTACATTTTCTTTGAATAGTCAAAGATTATGTCATTGAAAACGGAACAGCTGATTAGCTTTTCTTTTTATTTGAATTCAGTCTGTTTAGGAAACCGGAAGTGAATGGTATGGTAGTGCTTAATTATAGTGTTCTAATCGATTTGGTGGCGAATATCATTAATATTTAACCAAAGTTTGTCTACCCTTACCGGTATATGATGAACAGAGTAGACGAGATATTAAAAAAGCCATTTTCCTCCTTAAAACTGGAGGAAAAATTAGAAATAAAAAGACGGCGTATATAAGCCTACAGACATAATAATTACACAGCGAGATGGAAAAAAACTGAGAACATTTTCAAGCAATTGGTTTGGTAAGAAAGAATGGCTGACGGTTAGTAGTGCAAAGAGTTCCTTATTTTGTTTTTATTGTCTATTATATGGAGGAGAAAGTTTGTGGACTAAAACTGGTTGTAAAGATTTAAAACATCTTTCTGAACGAATCCAGAAACACGAATCTAGTAAATCTCATATAAACAATGCTGTCCAGTTCAGAATGTTTGGAACCACAAATATTTTATCTGTTATTAATGAGGGATATCGCCATGGCATTCAGAGACATAATGAAATTGTGGACAAAAATAGGCATGTTTTATCAAGAATAATTAACTGCTTAAAATTCTGTGGTACGCATGAGCTCTCATTACGAGGACATAATGAAGGTGAACAATCCTGCAATCGTGGAGTATTTTTAGACATGATTAGCTATACAGCTACCTTAGATAGTACGCTGAGTGACCATCTTGAAAACAGCAAAGTTGCAAAAAACACATCTAAAACAATTCAAAATGATCTTTTGGAATGCATGTATGAAGTTTACATTGATGAAATAAAAAAGGAAATAGATGAAATAAGTTTTGTTTCTGTCCAAGCCGATGAAACAACAGACGTGGCTTGTAATTCACAATTTGTAATTATACTACGATATCTAAAAAAACTTCGAACCTGTTGAAAGATTCATAATATTTGCTAAAGTTGGAGATAGGACTGCAAATGGACTTACAAATGTGCTTACTGAAGAACTACAAAAATTTAATCTCAAACATAAACTCGTTGCACAGGCATATGATGGGGCGGCCGTAATGCGTGGCCTACATTGTGGTGTACAAGTTCAAATGAAGAAAATTTATCCACATGCACATTACATTCACTGTTACGCACACCAGCTAAATATTACCGTTAAAAATGTCTGCTCATCAAATAAAAATATGAAACTGTTTTTCTCGATCCTAACTGGAATTAGCACATTTTTTAATGTCTCCAAAGCGAAGTAGTCTGCTTCTTGAAATTTGTCAAACACGTATTCCTCATGTGTCCCAAACAAGATGGAATTTTCATTCCAGA
>JAJOZX010008799.1:7500-55000 GCA_023014485.1 Bathynomus jamesi | reverse complement strand
AAAACTTGAAGAGTACTTTAAAAGTTGTAGGTCCCCTTCGTCACATGACCTTAGAGCTGTTGCGAAGAAAGCTAAAGAACCACTTATTATTATTACTATTATTATTATTAGTAGTAGTAGTAGACTTAAACTGAGACTTAAAGAACTCGAAATATGTTATAACGTATATTCCCGCAAATGTACAGTATATTCAATAGTAACCAAACTTAAATGTATTATCATTTCACACTTAATTTATACGGCTATATTAAACTGTTATATATATATATATATATATATATATATATATATATATATATATATATATATATATATATATAATGCACAACACTTTGTAGTATTAGAATTAGATAACTAATAAAATATAAACTGTAATCACTTTGTTTTAAATTAATCCATATGAAGTTACTTTCTCCATAATTCTCCCTTTAAACTAACTATGTCAACTGATAAACATAAGACGAAAGTGCAAACAGTATATGTATATATATGAGCATATCAAATTTCTTAATGGCCATGTATCAAATTTCTAATTATTCCTCAACAACATTTAAAATGAGGAAAAGAAAAAAAAAACGGATTCAGTGCATTGATATTTAAACGGGTGAACGGTGCTTCCAGACAATGTGTTTAGAATCTTGATACTTAAGGCTTGGTTTTGAATGATGGTGTTTAGAATCTTGATACTTAAGGCTTGGTTTTGAATGATGGTGTTTAGAAGAAGGATACCGTTAATTTATTGCTTTTTAGAGTAACACAATTGGGGTATTTTAACTTTTCACGTGTTTAAAATGTTTAAAATGTTTAAATATTTTGCCATGTAAAAACTAAACAATAACGAACAATTTCTTTATTGAAAAAAAAAAAAAAATTATATACAGGGTGTCCCATAAGTCCGGCATCATAGGAAAAATAATAAAAAAAGGCAAAACAAAAGCTTTTATTTACAGAACGTGCTCAATATGTCCACCATTGTTTTCAATACACAAATTCAAACGTGATACCCAGTCAGCAAGCACACGATGAATGATGTCAGGAGTAATGGTGTTACATGCCCCAATAATGCGCTGCCGCAAATGTTCAACAATCCTAATTTTCTCTGCGTATACCAGCGCTTTCGAGTGGCCTCAGAGATAAAAATCTAGTGGCGTGAGATCCTGGCTTCTAGCTGGCCATTCCACAGGCCCTCGACGTCCTATCCAATGACCAGGGAATTGTTCGTACGGGTATTCCCTTACTTGGGTGCTGTAATGCGCAGGAACGCCGTCTTGCTGGAACCATGTTGGGAAATTTCCTTCGTTCAAGACACTGGGAAATGCTTCTTCCTTGAGCATACGTAGGTAGGTGCCTCCAGTGACATGTTCATCGAAAAAGAGGAGGCCTATGATGCGATCCTTCCAAATGCCACACCATACCATCACCCGAGATGCACCTTGTTCCTTTGAAGAGGTATACCAGTGAGGGTTGTTTTGAGACCAGTAGCGGGTGTTCTGTCGATTTACCTCACCATTTCCATAAAAAACAGCCTCGTCACTGAACAGAATGGTGGACGGGAAATTGGCATCCAGAGCATAAATTATGATTTGTAGAAATAGAAAAATACAAATTTCTCCTATGATGCCTGACTTATGGGACACCCTGTGTGTGTATATATATATATATATATATATATATATACACACAGTGGTGTAGTGCTAAATAAAGAAGTGAGGGAACGCATTTTGAAAGTGTTACTCAGATGCGGGGGGGACAATGGCGAGCGCGGCGAGCCCATACAGCTGGGGGTCCGGGGGCACTGTAAGCCCCCCGGGAAATCTTTTGAAATCTGACCAATTTCAGGGATATTTTGAGGTCATATGCACTGGATATTAGGATATATTCCAAGGTTGAAGATGCAGTATTTCCAGTGTCATTAGATATACGACATCCAGTATGATCAATAAAAATAGCTAACAACTGGAATGATTAACTAAAAAAAAGTTAACAACTGGTACGCCGTGGTGACTGTTTCATCAGATCTTTATAGGCTAGCATTGCCTCAGTCGAAGCTAAAAGAAATGAAACAGTTAATGATTCTTTCTCTTATTTCTTCTAGGGGTGGGAATTAAAATTTCATGACGTTAGAGATTTGTAAGTTCGGATTTATTTGAAATAGTGAGGGAACGCCGTTCCGTCTACCAAAAAAAGTAAGGGAACGCCGTTCCCACGCGTTCCCACAGCACTACACCACTGTATATATATATATATATATATATATATATATATATATATATATATATATATATCACGTATTATAAAAATATTTTAATGGGTAGCAAAATATATTCATTACAAATGTAGTATAAAAAATCGTATTATTCGGTAACACATTTAAAACTTTCGAATAAGAATAAGAATAAAAGTGAGAAGAAAAAGAAGAAATTCTTTATATAAAAATGTATGATAATATCTATTTAAATATTCTATGAGCTTTCATATCCTATGAATATATGCCATTACCTTGTATTATTGAGCTACGAACAAAATTTTAAAATTCCTTGCATGTTTGTATCATATATATATATACATGATGACACCCCACAAGGAAAAAGAAAAATGACTCCAAGGCCTTTCGCGTATTTAGAAGTACACCTCGTCAGGGAAGGGCCTTGAAATAATTTTTCTTTTTCCTTGTGGATTTGCGTCATTCATTCATTTCAAGTGTTTAATTGTGAAATTCACCCCTATATATATATATATATATATATATATATATATATATATATATATATACTGTCTATACGAACCATTTGTACCCTCTCCTTTAAGAGACGTTACTCTTCCCTTTTCAGAGAATTTGATGTCACTAATAAATAATTTTTAGTTTTTTAAATTTATTATTGTTTGTTTTATCTTATCGTTTGTTACCTTCAAGAATATTGTACTATTTTATGGCATTTATATCTTGCCAATAAAGAGTATCATTATCATGATGTTTGCATATACTTTTGTCTTATATTTGCTAAAGCTTTAACGAGAAATTAACACATTATGCGATGAACATCAGCCAAATTATTTATTTTAGCATCGCCTACGCAACATCCTTCTAACACAGGGTTAAGTCGAGTTGACAGGCCATCAATACACGTGAATGATTGATGTAGACGTATTTAATATATATTTATATTTTTCTTGAAATATGCTTTAGCCTTGTGACAATAAAACCCACACTAATAGACGGAGTTTATTTCCACAACAGTTTCGATGCCCACTGCCATCCTCTTCGGGCGGATACAGAAAAACGAATGAACAAAAGTGAGTAAGAAAACAATCCAGGAAAGGTAAGGAACATTCTAGAAGGCCAGAAACCATTAAGAAATTCACACCTAGGTTAGCTTTCCTGGATTGTTTCCTTACTCACTTTTGTTCATTCGTTTTTCTGTATCCACCCGAAGAGGATGCCAGTGGGCATCGAAACTGTTGTGGAAATAAACTCCGTCTATTAGTGTGGGTTTTATTGTCACATTTCGACCTCCAAGTAAAAAAGTGGAGTTTTGCATTTATTTATGCTTTAGCCTTCTTGATACATAAGTTACCTAATTGCGGGACAGTCCTGGGATAAACAGAACCCTCCCCATTTGGGACTCGGCGATGGAACCCGAATCAACTAATCACCGCAGCTGCAGCGCAGCCGTAACAGTAACCGCCTTTCAGCCGATAAGATTTATTCTATTAATTTTGCTAACTAACACGGAACTAATTGGAAAAGCGATCATTGTATACGGTGGATTGTAATCTAATGCCTCTTATTATTAAAGGTATAACTGAAGATATCGTTAAGACTGAATATTGCATACAATATATCTAAGATTATACGTGGTTATTTAACAATCCACGCAAAGTATATCTGGTTATATTACAATCCAGACGAACGTATTTCATCAGAATTAGCTCAGATCAAAGTCCAACGAAAAAAGGGAAAGATTGTCAGACAAATATTCAGGAATGTTCAATGATGAATAGTTACGCACTGGTAAGATGGATAAAAGGAAAAGGAAGCAAGAGAGAGTCTAATATACTATTCCGTTGCTATATCAATTATAGCAACGGAAGAGTATATTATTATAGGAATAAAATAAAATTTAATACATAACATGACGTATATCGGTATTCACAACAAAATGTCTCGGAGATAGTGTTGTCGACCACGAAAAGTGTTTCCAACGTATTAGTGCAGTAGCTTAGACCCTGATTTTTGAAGTAAGTGGACATTCTGGACAAAAGCACCAAACTTGGCTCAAATGTTGTTCAGGACCTTAGCTACCAATTTTTCCCCGGAACCAAGACGCACAACCCTATCTTGGCTGCCATTTTGGAAATCCAAGATGGCTGCCAGCTAGAAATCAACAAACTATTGTGAGGAGTAATTGTAAATAAATAGTCCAAAAACCTACATATTTCGATGCCAGGATTGCTATAAAATAATCAGAATTACCCTTAAATGTTTATTTAATGTAAAATATTTAATAATATAACTATATAATATGTGCTTTTCTGTTTTGCAGGTGATTTGTGAACATGGATTGGAGCAAATGCATGGTTTGTCAAGAGAGCAAAGGTGAGACTCTTAAATGTCCACTCAATGCTGTGAGTGGTAAAAAAACTGAAGCATATGCAACATTTATGGAGAATGTCAACGCATTCAAGAATCTTGGAAGACTACCAGTTCCTCTTCTTTTCAATGAAGAGGTGACTGTTGAAGATCTGGTTCAGAATAAAGCTGTGTGGCACAAGTCATGCCATGTTAAATTTAGTAAAGAAAAGCTTGAAAGGGCTACAAAAAAGAGAGAAAGGGCGGATGAAGGTGAAACCAGTTCATCTACGGGGAAGCGGGTTCAGCGGCATCCTATGGACAAAGCAACTTGTGTGTTTTGTCAACAAACACATGGGCATCTTCACGAATTCAGTACATTTGGCGCTGACGTCAATTTACGAATGATGGCTACAGAACTCAGTGACACAGAACTAATGTCTAGAATAGGAGGTGGTGATCTCATGGCCATTGAAGCCAAGTATCATCTGCAATGCTTGACATTTTATCGGAACCGTTACCGCTCACTTTTGAGACAAAAACAGAGCAAGGAAGAAGGCTATGAAGAAAACTTGATGAAAGCAAAGGCAATAGTTGAGGTCGTTAATCATGTAGAAAATTGCGTGGAAGAAGGAATCTTTCAAATGAAGTTTTCTGTGCTATTTGATCTGTATCAAAAAAGACTTCGGGACTTAGGTATTAATAAGGAAATGAACAGAGGACGATTCAGAGAGAAGATTCTGGAGTATTTCCCATATGCCCAGGAAGTGAGTGATGGCAAGAACAAAATCTTAGTTTTTCAGCAGGGAATTCAGGAAATGCTCAGAGAGACAAATAGACAGAATTTTGAAGGAGATACTATGATTCTTGCAAAAGCTGCTAGAATCATACGCAAGGAAATCGTCAACTTTACTGGATTCAAGTTTGCAGGTGCCTTTCCATCTGGTTGTCAACAGGAATCGGTACCTACAACCTTGAAAACCCTTATATCTATGATCACAAATGGTGCTGACGTGAAGGACCAAACACCAGAAGACTCCCCTGCAACTCTCACTGTCTCGCAACTTATCCTTTTTAATTTTAGGAACAAGCATACATCATCATCTAAGGTTCGCCATTCTTTGGAAAGAGAACCACCATTGCCTCTGTATCTTGGTCTGAAAATTCATACTGAAATTCGGTCAAAATCATTAATTACACAACTATATGAATTGGGTCTCAGTGTGAGTTATGACCGAATTCTTCAAGTCGAAAGCCAACTTGCAACAGCAGTGTGCCAGAACTTCAAGACCAAAGGAGTGGTTGTACCAGCTCAGTTTCGTCATGGACCATTTATTGTTGGGGCACTTGACAATCTGGATTACAACCCATCTAGTACAACTGCCGTTGGATCATTTCATGGTACAGGGATTAGTCTGTTTCAGTTCCCAACTGTCTCAAACTGTGGAACCAAACAAGGTGATCTTGTGCTACCTTCTCTAGGTTCAAAGGACTTGGAGTTACTCATGTCCTACTCAATTGTACCAGCTGTTGCAATGGACAAAACCAAGGTAGAAGTCCTGAAGTTGTCTAATGTGTCTGACCCTATTGAGGGACACTACCATGAAGCATGTTTCCAGGAAAAGGAGTGGATGAAAGAAGCGTTCAGGATCTTGGAGAAAGACACGATAGGGAAGGGTGATGTTATATCATGGTCAGCATACCACGCTACAAGGCAAGAACAAGATGAAGATCAAATGAAAACCCTTACCTACCTCCTTCCCTTATTCCATGAAAAGGCCGCTACTCCAGCGATGATACTGCATGGAATGAATGTTGTTCGGTCTGCTACTGAATTCCTTAACCCCGGGCAAATACCAGTTGTTGCATTCGATGCACCCCTATATGCCCTTGGTAAATTCATTCAGTGGAAGTGGCCAGACACCCACGGAGAAGACAAGGTCATCGTCATGTTTGGAGGTCTACATACAGAGATGGCCATGTGGAGAACGTATGGAGATTATCTAGAGGGATCTGGGTAGACAAATGCCTTGACACAAGCAGGCATTGCTTCGGCAGGAACTGTTGACTCATTTCTTAAAGCCTCTCATCTTACAAGAACCAGACATGCTCACCAGGTAACAGCTTTGACATTGGCAAAGCTGCAGCATGAAGCCTTTACGGAAACTGTTGGTCCCTATGATGACAAGACAAAGGAAGAGTGGAAGAAGAAGATGGTTCAGGTCAGTCCAACATTCCAATACTGGGAGACAATTCTTCAGATGGAGATAGACGGCCTCATATTCATACGATCACATCGTGCAGGAGACTTTCCATTGTATGTAGAAAGCTTGAAGAAAGTAGTTCCCTGGTTCTTTGCTCTTGACCACCAGAATTACGCACGTTGGCTTCCACTCCACATCCGGGACATGAAGAATCTCCCTCAGCCAGTTATGAATGAGTTTTCACGAAATGGACACTGGGTAGTACACAAGACCAAGAAGAGATTCTCAGCCATGCCTTTAGACCAAGCGCATGAACAAAACAATGAGAAAGTCAAAGGTTCAGGAGGCGCGGTGGGTCTGACTGAGAATCCAGTGGCATTCAAGAAGTGGATGGTAGCAGGGCCAGAACAAGCCAGATTGATTACTGAATATGAAGACGAAAACCTTCCAGAAACTGAAGACAACAACTTCCACCACGAAGAAGGACTATCTACACAGAGAAGATTCAAGGATCATGTTTCTAATCTCGTTGAAGTCTTCCGTGATATGGGAAATCCATTTTGTGATAATGGGAATGAGTTACTGGCCTTAGACACAAGGAATGTCATGGATGAATCTGTGGTCCATACAGTAAGAACTATAAAGGAGTTGGGTAAGGAGCAATATAGCCGATACTACAAAGAAGTTGTCACAGATTGCACAAGGTCAATTCATACACCGATCAAGAAGAACTCGCTTGCACTCTTCAGATGTCCTCGGCCGAAATCTCAGGTACGGAATGTTGGGGGAATCCAACTACTGAAGAACGATGTTGCTCTATTCTCTCATCTGTATATTGTTATGCAACATCGGCATAGTGACATGGATGCATTCTTCCAACACGAGAATCACCCCTTTCCTTCTTCCCTATCTGATGGTGGGAAATTGCGGTTTGGGAAAAAGTCTGACCTACTGAAAATCATTACATTTGAAAACAAGGACAAACCCTCCAGATCCTTTTGATGTGAAACTTCTTGATGGAGCTGCCATCGTCCATTTGCTGTCTACTGCAGGTGTTACCAACTTTGAAGAGTATGCAGATCGTGTATTCGTCCCTTATCTCATCAAACAGTTAGAAACTTGCCAGCGAATTGACATCGTCTGGGATACCTACACTGCAAGCACCTTAAAAGAGACTACCAGAGAAAAACGGGGAAAAGGAATCAGAAGAAAGGTTGAAGGAAAAACCAAATTACCCCTAAATTGGCATGACTTCCTTCGAGACTCTAGAAACAAGCAAGAACTGTTCGCTTTCCTATCAGACAAGGTTGCTGCAATGGAAGTTCCTAACAACAAAGAAGTTGTTATTACATCAGGACCTGAAGTCATCATCAATGGGGCCGACCGCACAATGCCAAGATGCGACCATGAGGAGGCAGACACTAGACTGTTCATTCATCTTCAAGATGCAATAAAGGAAGGGCACATTAACTGCATGATCAGAACTGTAGACACGGATGTTATTGTCATTCTAATAGGAAAATTCCATCACTTGACGTCCATAAGATCTGAAGTAAATATTTGGGTTGGTTTTGGCACTGGGAAAAACTTCACTTACCATCATATTAACACAATCTGTGCCTCTTTGGGTGAAGAGAGATGCACATCCCTACCACTGTTTCACTGCTTCACGGGATGTGATACAACATCATCCTTTTACAGAAGGGGCAAGAATACGGCATGGGCAGCATGGCACCATTACCCTGAGGTAACACAAGCATTCACATTCATGGCACGAAATCCATTTGCAGATGTTGACGCCGAAACTCCCCACTTCAAGCTTCTTGAACGGTACACAGTTGTCCTCTATGACAACACCAGTGACATTGAACGTGTAGATGAGGCAAGAAAGGTCGTGTTCTGTCAGAAGGGAAAAGCTATGGAGACTATCCCACCAACTCAGGATGCTCTTCTCCAACACACCAGGAGGGTCACATACCAGGGAGGAATATGGTCGACCTGTGAGAGAAGTGAACAGAATCATCCAACTCCTGAAGGATGGGGATGGACCTTTAGCGAAGAGTCCCAGTCATGGACACCAGTTTGGACCACAAGACCAGTAGCATCTAAAGCTTGCAGCGAATTGGTCAAATGCGGCTGCAAGAGCAAGAGTGGATGTGGCACCAGGTGTGCTTGCAAGAAGGCCAGGTGGAAGTGTACAGAACTGTGTAGCTGCAACTGTGCAGTTTAACATATAGCGTCGAGCGGGGTGAGTTGGGACAGTTCGGGACAGGGGGTGAGTTGGGACAGTAGGCATTGCAATGCTAAATGCCAAGATATTTCCATTTTATGGTGCCCATTTAATAGCCCTGCCCTTACTCTACAAATGTTGTTAATACAAGTTTTCTATAGAACCACGAATAATGCATGAAAATTGTGCAAATATGAAAGGGTAGCATTTTGACCTTTGTAGAATTTCATTTTTTAAAATGCACATATTTTGCCAATTTTCCTCTCCCACATTCAGTTATAGAGCTAAAGGTCTACTTTTTGGTGGGTGAAATCTTCAATTGTTATAGTTTCGTTGATTTTTCTTAAACATGGTTTTCTTGAACATGGTTTTTGTGTTAAAATATTCACGATTTTCACTGTATATGTTGTAAGAAGTGTGATTTCTGCAGTAAACATACTTCTGATCAGCTTAAAAGTTGTTTTATTGATCTGATCATGTCAAAAAACATATAGTTTGATGCCAAACATGCCAAGGGAATTCTCTATTGAAACTTATATCAGAAATTCCATTTTGTCTATGGCTGCCATCTTGAAATCCAATATGGCGGCCAAGTAATGGTCTCTGAAGGTGGTTCCGGGGATATTTTTAATTGTTGGTCCAAAATATACAAGTAGGGAAAGTTTGGTGCTTTGGTCCGGATTGTCCACTTCAACTTGTTTAGCTGCCCTACTATATGGTCCCATAGGGTTTTAAAGGGTCTGTGTATACCCAATATTACTATTATAAGAAGAATAGCATTCGACATACAGATGTCCGATCACGCCCAAAAAATTTATAAGAACCTTGTGTATACGGTATTTCAATAGAAGGTACTGTACTATACGGACTGATTGTAGTAGAATATGAAGCAAACTTCATCTTGATAACGAGAATCGTGTACGATACCAAATATGCACGAAAGTGTATAACTAGTCTAGAGGTGGAAAGAATACCAAAATTTTGTAACTGGAGGAGTACGAGTACGAATACAAGCACAGACTTTTTGGAGTAAGCGAGTACGAGTACGATTACAGCGACTTCAGATTTCCTCGAGTACGAGTACAAATACACGTACTCGAGTACTGATGTACTCTTTCCACCTCTAATAACCACCATACGGGATGCGATATATTAGTTTCTGTTTGATAAGAGGCAAAATACGGGATATGAAATCAGTTTACAGTATATGATATTCTTGATAGTATAACAACTATTTTCATCCAGAAATGTCTCAAAATATTCCCTCAGAACCTCATCACATACGCATTACATTATGTAATTTATAAGCAAGTTGCCATTATTATTATTAGTATTACATATATACGATCTTCGTCTCGGAAGCTGTTTTATTACTATTTCGTTACGAATTCATGAAGACTCGTACATAAAAAAATATTACATTACTTGACGTTGAGCGTTCTTACAGAAAACACGTATGAAAAAAATGCTCAAACAAAAATAATAATGTCTTGGGTCGTTTAACCTCCTTCGTAATGGTCAAGGTCGTGCGACAGAGGGGACCTACAACTTTACGTGGGATCCGACCCACGGGTCACTACCTCGTGTTAACGCGCGGGATGGTCTCCCACCGTCGCTTAACCTCGCTGATATAATGGGAAGTGGCGTTGCGACGTGGACGCAACCTAGCCCGCCCAAAGGAAAAGCTAATTGGAATGGGTATATAGACGAGAGGAATGAAGGGTATATAGACGAGAGGAATGAAGGGTATATAGACGAGAGGAATGAAGGGTATATAGACGAGAGGAATGAAGGGTATATAGACGAGAGGAATGAAGGGTATATAGACGAGAGGAATGAAGGGTATATAGACGAGAGGAATGAATGGTATATAGACGAGAGGAATGAAGGGTATATAGACGAGAGGAATGAAGGGTATATAGACGAGAGGAATGAAGGGTATATAGACGAGAGGAATGAAGGGTATATAGACGAGAGGAATGAAGGCATACCAAAATGTTAAATAAAATACCATACAAACTTTTTCTATAATTTAAAATTTCAAACGCTTTTAAATAACTTATTCTGGGGTTTAAAATAGGATAAAGAAAGGGTATAATAGGATAAGCCACGTCATAGATCAGATACGGGTTGGGCGTGAAAAGAGATTATTTCCTCTAATAATAATATAATCAGTCGGAAGGGCCAGAAACTGGCACAGCGCTCAAGTCAGATTAACGGGCCCATTGCGTTAACTCTCGGAATATTATTACCAGTACCATCGGGAGTCGAACCCCCGACCTCAAGGTCTTCACTTAATTCGTTTATAAGGAAACAACCCACTAAGCCTCGCTTCGATGGTAAGACACGTTTAAAAAAAGAATTTACAAAATATAAAAGATATTTTATGAAAAGTTTTGCGAGTTTTATCTCTAAATTTCTGATTATTCGCAAATCCTTCGAGTTTTGGTATTTGAAAAATACTTTCCCTAACTTACACGGACGCTCTAATTTAGTGTCCTATTAAAAGAAATTCGAGATCTTTAATCATTTTGAGCAATAATCTATTGACGAGGGAATTTAATCGGCGTATCTTGTTCCCAAAAGTGAAGAGAAAACAAAAAACGTTAATTAACAGTTTCTGCACCTCAAGTTGAAGTATATAAAAAAAAAAAAAAAAACACCAACATAATTGAGGAAGAGTGAATTACAATTTTTATGCTCTAATTTTACTGTTGTTTACCGTTTTATATAATTTAATTACTGTTAACGCTATTAAAATCGTTTAATATGATCTCCTTCAGGAAAAAATGAATTTAACCTAATTCTTTCGTGTATTTTGTACACCGAGTTTTAACACTTAACAGTACGGTTACTGTACTACGTAATATATCCTTAATGCAGCTTTTTTTCCTTGAATATATATACAGTAGAATCCGCTTATTATAATCACTTTGGGACGCAGCTATATTGATGATAATAACCGACTGATAACATAAAGCGGTGTATGTTAAAACAGAAAAGTTAAAATAGTTAAAAGGCAGTAATAAAACAATTTAAAAAATTCATACCTTTAATATTTACTGTCGAAATTCATCTAGTGTTGTTTGCCTGCGGTTTGTTTGCAGTAAGTCATTAATAAAGCGCTCATAATCATAATGCTTTTGAAATTCAGCAGATCGGTGTTGCACGCCGCGACGAAGTATTTGCAGAGCTTCTCGCATCTGAGCGTTTGTTGGAGGGTCTTCTGGACTATCTTCTTGTTTAGTGTCTTCATTCTCTTCCCTTTCTTCAGCCAATTCAGAGCCTGCTTCAGTAACAGCTTGGCATATTTCTGATGATGTCATGGTAGCTGCCACTTGAATTTCCTCATCAATGGCCAACCAGCTTTTAAAATCTTCTTCTGACATACCATCTGGGGGTTTCTCCATGATTTCCTCTTCAATAGCATCGGGTTCTTCATTTGGAGATGTTTCCGTGCCCTTCTTAAAGAAGCCACCCTTTGTGAAACAGTTTTCAATGGTTCTCTCAGTCACTTGTTTCCATGACATTGTTATAAGATGTAGGGCATCAAGGAGGGAAATTCTTTTAGCAATATCATTTGCATCAGTTTTTTCTTGAGTCTCATCTAATTCTCCTAAAATTCTGCTACGCATTTCTCTTCTGTAGTAAGCCTTTAGAGTCCGTATGATTCCTTGGTCACATGGTTGAATCAGTGATGTCGTGTTTGCAGGCAAGAAGGTTAGTTTAATGTTTTTTAATGACACATTACATGTATGTGCTGTGCAGTTGTCTACCAACAAAACAATTTTTCGTTTCAGGTTTGTATCCCATTTAACTAACCAGTCATTTTTATGAGTCATTTTAAGATTCTGATAACTATAACCGAAGCTCTGATTACTATAAGCGGAGGTTTTATAATGTAATTTAACCTCGATGCTTTGGGACTGTTAATTCTGATAACATTAGGCGATTGCTAACAATATCGGTGATTACAATAAACGGATTCTACTGTATATAACCATTTATACTCTCCGAAAAAAGTAGAATCTAAGCTTCGCATTAAATCACTTCAGATATAAAAAGCACACGGAGGGTTGACAAAAATATATAGACACCATCGGTTGTCGCCACGTTTTTTATTTCATAATAAAAGTTAATAAATAATAACGGATTCATTGAATCAATATATTCAGAATCGCGTTGCTTTCCCCTTTTTGTATTATGTAAAGGTGACGCACTTTCTCACATTCTATTGATGAGCTTTGCTATTGGTCCTTGAGGACAATCATTATAGTGTCTATTTACTTTTGTCACCCCTTTGTATTGAATAATTGAATCGAATAACCTTTATTAATAATAAAATAAATACATTCGTCTCAATTTACAATGACGTGAATAATTGTGAAGCTCGACTATTTATTTAATTTAATTTGGCCCTTAAGCTTTAAGGCTTTACTGGGCTGGGCTGTATTCCTCGTATATTAATAAAAAAAATGAGTTCATCTGAACTAATACGAAGTAAAAACATTAAAAATAAGAACTATGATGAAACATTTCGTAAAAACATTGGAAAACAACAACAACAAAAACTTTAATTTATTAAAATATTTACATTATCATTTTAATTAATAATAAATAATAAAAGAGAGCGAAGGGCTCATTCACGTATTAAAACCAATATATTATTTTTACTTTTTTAATTCGATATGATTGCATTACATTTCTATAAAAAAAACATTTCGAATTAATTTCTACATTGCACTTTTTAATTAATACAATGTATGGTTGCTAGGCAACCAAAATTCTACGTAGATTCATTAGTTAGAGATTGTAAATAAAAACAAAGTGAATTAATATATACAGCATTTGTTTTTTTTTCCGAGTCTCTTTGTGAGGAAAGTTTTGTTTTTGAAGTGCCCGCAAATATCCCCCCATTATCCCCCGCAGCCACAGTCGAGAGGACCAATCAGTGAGAAGTATACAGCGTGCCACATCCCCCACCCTGGAGTAACGGAAAATTCTTTCCCTCACACAGCTTGAGTCATCCCCCACCCAATACCTCCCATAATACCCCCTTTTTGAATCACTTCACCAACATGGAAATTAATGCATACCTGCAACTCTGTGGTATCTGTAAATGCAACAGATGAGACAGAGGCGATGAGGTGCGATTTTTGTCAGCTACTTTTTGATTTTAAATGCCTAGAATGGGGAGATGAAAAAATCTCCCTTATAACGAACGCAAAGCAGTTTAATGGAATAAAATTTTTCTGCGAGAACTGCTTGACCGAATTAAACTCTTTTACGGTATTTAAAGCAGAAAGAGACTACGAGAAGAGAATGAAAGAGGAAAGTGGAAACAAAGAACAGTGGAAAACGGAAGAAACGGAGAAAGGCGAAATAGAAAAATTCAAATACCGTCACAAAACGAGGCCGAAAACACACAGGCGACAAAGAGTGTAAAGACAACACACAGCATAAGGGCAACGAAGGACACAAACACAACTAGCACAAATAGGACAAGACAAGAGGGCAGTCAAGTAAACGAAGTAAAACTGTCCCCCAATAAGGAGCAAAAAACAAAAGCCAAGAGTAAATATGGGGAAGGAATTATATGCAGGTATTATATAAAAGATAATTGCAGATTTAAAAGAGGACAATGTATATATGAACATCCCCCAATATGCAATTTCTTCATAATAATGGTCATTGTAAATTTGGAGACGGATGTAAATTCTACCACCCGGACATTTGCAGAACTTACGCAAAATACGGAACCTGCAAATTCGGGAATAAATGCTACTATCAACATCTCCCGACGGACTCAACGAACAAAGGAAAAAGTTTAAATGACAATAGGAATAAAAATAACAATAGGAACAACAATAGGAACACAATAAGCGAACAAGAAAATTTTTTCAACATCTCAGACACCTTACGAATGCTAAATGTCATCCACATGCAGTTGACACAGCTGGAAACCCCCGAGCCAAATCGCTACCGGGCAAGAAGCTACCAATACAAGTAGGAGGAAACGGATCTCTTTCGGAGGATCATAGAGCAACGAATCAAGCGATATCGAAGGAAAACGAACTTGAAATGCACAAGGGGCAACGAAAAACAGAGAACATAAAAATTGTCCTGGCTAATATTCAAGGAATAAGACCAAACCAATCACTCAATAAGGTTTCGTACCTGAAAGGATTTATGGACGAAACAAGGGCGGACATCGCATGCCTCACAGAAACTCATCTTAAAGATTGCCAAGGAAATTGTGAAAACTGCGAACATTGTATTGATAAGAAAGAGATAAATATAGAGGGCTTCAACTTACTAAGAGCGGATAGAACGACGAGACGGAAAGGTGGCTGTGCTATATATGTACAGGAAGGTCATATGACAGAGACGATAATAAGTAAATCAAACAGCTATGTGGAACTCCTAGCAGTGAAAATAGAAAAACTAAACTTGATAGTAATAGTCATCTATAGACCTCCAAGCACCCCAACCGAAAAATTCTCGGAGGCCATTGATGACATTAGAAAGCTAATAAAGGCCATAAACCCTCCATCCCCCAATATAATGATCTGCGGAGACTTTAACTTCCCATTTATAAAATACAAAAAGGTGAATAGGAATATATATATTCACCAGGACAAGGGGGGCACAAGAGAAGATCAGGAACAAGCAAAAATGTTGATGGCTCTCACAAACGAGTTTATGCTGACACAGGAGATAACAGAAAATACCAGAAAAAATAACTGCCTGGATCTGGTATTCACGAATAACACGAACTTGATTGCTGATATAAAAATAACCCCAACCATTATCTCAGACCACAACTTAATCGAGATATCAACAAATATGACGGCAGCATTAGAAGACAATACACATATTGTGGAAAGAAGTAAATTCGGGGCCTTTAACTTAAACTCGAAGACTATAAATTGGGAAGCAATCAGATCGCACATGGCCCAAATAGAATGGAGAACAATTTTCGAGAATAAAACAACTGAAGAAATGCTAACAACCTTGGAGGAAAAAACGCTGAGAATTTTAGAAAAATATGCTCCGAAATCACAGCCAAAAGGAAAGAGGAGCTGGCTAGAAAGGCAAAAGAGAAGACTATTCCGCAAAAGAAAGAGAGTGGAGGCGAAGTTAGGTAACTGCGGAGATAATGACAAGAAAGCAATAAAAGAAAAACTGGAGGGTATCGATAGGGAAATACAAGCCCTGATTAAGGACCATACAGAGAGAGAAGAGGAAAAGGCGGTAGAAGCAATAAAGGAAAATCCAAAATACTTCTATAGCTATGCAAAAAGGAAAACAAAAACGCGCGCCGCTATTGGGCCCTTAAGGACGGGAAATAATGAACTAACCGACGATCCAAAAGAAATGGATCCAAAAGAAATCTGATACATTGAGAGCTCATTATGAATCAGTTTTCAGTACCCCAAAAAGTGACAAAGCGATACCGGACATAAATGCATTCTTTGAAGAGGAATTGCAAGGAGAGTATATAACAGACTTTGATTTTACACCAGAAGATGTAGCGAGAGCTATAGGACAAATGAAACCACATTCAGCTGCAGGTCCGGACAATTAGAACGCATTATTGATTAAAAACTGTAAAAATGAAATAGCTACACCTTTATACTGGATATGGAGAAGATCCCTAGACACTGGGGAAATACCGAGCATCTTGAAAAGAGCAAACATTGTCCCTATATATAAAGGAGGGGACAGATCTCAAGCAAAGAACTATAGACCAGTGTCATTGACGTCCCACCTCACCAAAGTATTTGAAAGAATAGTTAGAGAAAATTTATGATTTCCTGGAGACACGGGAAAGATTCAACGAAAATCAGCATGGATTCCGATCAGGTAGATCATGCCTATCACAACTAATAGAGCACTACAACAATATCCTAGATGCATTGGAAGGCAATGACAACTACGATGTTATATACACAGATTTTGCTAAAGCTTTCGATAAATGTGACCATGGTATAATAGCACATAAAATTAAAGACATGGGAATAACAGGCAAAGTGGGAAAATGGATCTACAACTTCCTTAGTGATCGTCTGCAGGTCGTCAAAATTCAAGGTATATCATCATCAGAATCGGAAGTACGCAGCTCAGTACCACAAGGGACAGTACTGGCCCCACTCCTGTTCATTATCATGCTAACAGACATAGACAGCGGAGTAAACAGCAACAGTATAGTAACATCCTTTGCAGACGATACAAAGATCAGCAGAAAAATCAGCGATGTACATGACGTGGAGGCCTTGCAGAGGGACACGAACAAAATATACAAATGGTCAGAAGACAACATGTCATTCAACGCCGAGAAATTTCAGCTCTTCAGATATGGTAGAAAAGAAGAACTTAAACAGACTGCATATTATGCTCCAGATAGACAGGAAATTCAGAGAAGCACGAAAACGATTGATCTCGGGATAATAATGACAGATGATGCGAAATTCGAAACACAAAATCAGATAGCGATAAATAAAGCAAAAAGAGTCGCCGGACAGGTACTAAGAACGTTCAAGAGAAGGGACAGGACAGTAATGACTCCCCTGCTAAAAACACTGATTATATCAAAACTTGAATACTGCTCAGTTTTGACGTCCCCATATATGATAAAACGGAAGAAACTAATAAACTAGAAGAAACGCAAAGGCATTTCACAGCCAAGATTGATGGCTGCAAAGAACTCAACTACTGGGAAAGACTACGTAAACTAAATCTGTACCATTCAAACAACACTGGAAAATAGGAAAGGCAGCATGTGTAGTGTTCCCAAATTAAAGGCCCGACAAGGGACCTCCTCAACCCTGAAGGAAAATAGCTTGGTTGTCATGGGGCCAAGACTTTTCAACCAGCTTCCTAAGGACCTCAGAAACGTAACGGGGGTCAAAGTTGAAGTCTTCAAGAAAAGACTGGATGCCTGGCTCAGGACAGTACCAGATGAGCCGGGCGTGCCTGGCTATGTACGGTGGAGAGCGCAAGAAAGCAACTCGCTCCTCCACCAGGCCAGATCGAGAGGCGGGGCCACCAGCTTGACCTCCGTGTGAAGAGAGACCAACGCACGAAACAACATAAGGTTCATAAGGTATATATATATATATATATATATATATATATATATACCATATTTCCCGGCGTATAACGCGCACCCTAATTTTGAAGAGAAAATTACTTTGAAGAGAAAATTTAGGAAAATAAAAATTTAGGAAAAAATATACCTCCTACCTCACTTCACATGTACAATTTTAACGAGTTAATTTTAGCAAATTTTTAATTTTTAGGGGTTGCTACCAGCAATTAAAAATTGACAGAACGACTCAAATTGTCAAATTTTTCCACACCACCCAGAGGATACAGTACAAGGCGCATTGCTTTTTGTTAATGTGGAAAGCTCCCCCGTAGGTCCTAGCATAACCACAAGCATGCATAATTAAACTAGCATGATATTTGAGACATTAGCTGTCCTTACTTCATCAATGTTTCTTTCTTTCTATCAGGGTAAACAGCCCTGTAGTTTTTCACTACTTGTAGCAAGAATTGTTTTTGATCTTCGTCATGTGTTAGTATTTTATTATATTCATCCATTAATTTTACTCCTCTTTCCGCTATATTATTCACGACTTTCCACTGTTTGATAGATTTCTTAGCGGAGTTAATCTTCATCATTATGCCATTCTTTAGCATCTTTGAGTAAAAATTTTGAACTAAATTCTGTTATTGTAAAGAATTTTTGAGTATTTGATGTGGCAAAATCTTCTAATTTATTCGTTGGAATAAGTGCAGGATCTAGAAAAGCCCGTTTTGCAGGAAGAGTTTCTGTTGTATTTTGCAAGGCTTTACAATTTTGTTTTTCGTTTCAGTAGGCACTTCATCATCATAAAAGGCCAAGGCTACCAGTTCTTCTGATAGGTACCAGAGGTGACCTAACAGTTTTTTAATAGCAACAAATGCAATTGTGTCATTTATTTGTTTGTAGACTACAAGATTCTGTAATAATTCCAGATCAAGACGAGGAGCGCAAAATGGCACAGGAGCTGTAAACCATGCCTTTACATATAACCGAGTAGCAAATAGACAGATGTCTTTTAGTCCTTTTTTGTCTTTTACTGAAATTTTGAACTGAGATTTGAACATAAAAGTTTTTAATGAGTATGTAATTTTGGCCATCCACCTAGCCCGATGAAGTCCCGCTGGATGTTTAAATTTGATTCCACTTTTTGGTTCACCTCTCAAAAAAATAATTGTTAACTGCAATAGTTGTAGGTAATCGTCTCTTGATTGGAATGTATCTAGTTGATTTGCTGCAAATATAATTATGTCATCTTTGATGTCATGAATATTTTCATAGATATCTGGATCTGATAATGCTGTTTCGTAGTCCTCCTTATTAATGCTTGACCATTTTTCTCTGAACTTCTTAAAAAGGACTATATCTGGGCCAGAAGATGGTGATAAAGACTTTCAAACAACAGCTTCCAGCATAATTTCAAATATGTGGTGTCGACATGCCAGCCACAATAAATCGTTGTCGAATTTTTGTTCTAGAACAGGCGTCGGCAACCTTTTTGGTGTTGCGTGCCAATTCCATTTAAAAAAAAATAATTTTATGGTCTTGAGTAGTATTTTTCCTCTCTTTTTTTTAATCTTAAAATTATTAAAAAAAATTTAATCTTTTCGCGTGCCAAGGATAGATGCCTCGCGTGCCAAGTTTGGCACGCGTGCCAGGGGTTGCCGACGCCTGTTCTAGAAGAATAGCTGCACCATTTCTAGGACCAATATTGGCTGCCGTTGTATCGAAACACACGCATTTTATTTGTTCGCAGATGCCCCATTCAAGCGATGTCTGATTGTTTGCATTAAAACTAGAGACGCATTTCTGTCACTCAATTTTGCAACATCAAGACTTCCTAATAATTAATTTATCATCAAACAATTTTCTACGTTTGCCAACCTTACTTTTCCATGTTGAAGGTTGTGCGGCACAGAAACCAGATTCATCACTTTTACTCTCCTCTGATTCTGATTATGTACTGGTGAGTATGACAGCCTCTTCATTCTTCTTTCTTTTGATCTCTTCTTCTGCTTTCCTCTTTTCATAACGTTGTTGCTTTCCTGCTGCTCTTTGCTCGTTTTTAGCAACAGCCTTATCAATGGTACCCATTTTTCCATGACTTCCTTTCTCACGTTGCATTTTCAAGAATTTCTTATCATCTTCTATTTTTATAAGCTGCATAGCATTCTCATGAGCAATGTCAAATAAGTTTTCCAGTTTATCTTTCCATTTTTCTTCTTTATTATTTAAATTTTGTGATCTTTTCAATTTGTTTGCTTTGTTTTTCTTAAGCAGCTGCCATTCCTTTAGTATTCCTTGAATTTTATCTACTACATGTATTCTTTGTTTTGCTGGTATTCCTGCTTTTTTCCAAACTGCTAGCACATCATCCGCGGTAGAGCAGCATGATTCTCTAATGCCTCGCTTTTTAATATTTCTGTAGTGCATGAAGAGGGCCATCATTTCCTTCTCTGATGGTAATACGGATGTTTTCAGTACTGCAGAGGGCTGCCCAATTAGCCATACTTCAGTTTCTTTTCTTGTAGAACTTCTCCCAACTGAGCAACTGGGTGATGGTGAGTTAGGCCTAGCTTCCATAATCGATTAACTGGTATCAAAATTACGAGTTCCAAGCAACAATTAAAAGCAAGCTAGTATATAAACCATTAATTAAAAATTCTGAAATATAAACAATTAAACATAAAATCATAAGTTGTAAAAACAAACAAATTGAAAAACAGGGAAACTTTGACGCCTGGTAGCACAGAGTAAATTTTATTTAAAATTCACCAAATTTGGCATATACTACTTTTTTGTCATAGGGAACAAAAATACAGGTTGAACAATTAAAAAAAAAAAATTTGATTTTTTTGAATCACCCTAAATTATTATTATTATTATATATATATATGTATATATTCCTCAAGTATCGCCTATTTGAAACTTCTTTTTTACCCATTAATTCTTATTTAGAAAGTTAAAAAACGCATTTGCTAAACGTTTTAATGGAACTCTACCCTAACATACCCCTAACACATGCATAAGTGATTAAAAATTTGAGAATATGACCTGTAGGAGATAGTGGACATAAAATGAGCACGGATTAAAACTAGCGCAAAAGTTGGAGCGAAATGGACATTTATGAATAAATGAATAAATAAATAAATATATAGTGTTTCATAACATGTAGGACGCACTTTCAGGGTGGATTCAGGACCTGAAAACAATGAAAAAAGCTTATATACACATATGTCCGAAATCGCTTTGTTTCCGAGTTACAGCCAGTTCTGTGTTCCAGCAAGTATCCGCCTTACCTTTAAAGGAAGTGCTCAAAATGACCGCCTTGAGCTTCAATACACGCCTGAACACGCCTCGTCATAAACTGCCTGACGCGTTCAAACATTCCAGGTATTGCTCGGATTTCCTGGCATCCTTGTTCTACACGTTGGCGAAGCATTTCAACGTTGTCAATGGGTGTCACGTAAACGATGGATTTCAGATGACCCCACAGGTAAAAATCGAGTGGATTCAGGTCCGGTGAGCGAGCAGGCCACGCACTGGGTCCTCCACGGACTATCCATTTATCAGGGAAATGGTCATCCAAATAGTCTCTGGCTACTCGACTAAAATGAGGCGGAGCGCCGTCATGCATAAACCACATACGACGTCAGATACCAAGAGGAACTTCATCTAGTAAATGGCTTAAATCATCCCTTAAAAAATTGGAATAGGATTCTCCTGTTAATCTTCCAGGCAAAACAAAAGGACCGATTAAGTTGTCGGCAATAAGTCCTGCCCATACATTGACACTAAATTGTTGTTGGTGCCTTGACTGGATGATGGCATGCGGATTCTCTTCGGCCCAGTGATGAGTGTTGTGAAAATTGATCACGCCATTTCTTGTGAAGGCAGCCTCATCAGAAAACAACACGGAGGATAGAAAAAGAGGATCGCGAGCACACTGTGGAAGGAACCAAGTACAAAAAGCCTCTCGTGGTGGGAAATCAGCTTCAGTAAGGCCTTGTACTCTCTGAATGTGATATGGGTAAAGCTGTTGTTCCCGTAAAATTCTCCACACAGTTGTGTATCTTACACCCTCTGCTGCTGCTATCCTTCGGGTGCTGACACCAGGATGTTCCTCCACGCGATTCAAGACCCGCTCCTCCATCTCAACAGTTCTGGCGTTGATTGGTCTACCATCATCTGAAACTCGCCTGTTGAATGATCCTGTATCACCAAGACGCTCGTCTATTCTCTGATAGGTCTTCTTATCTGGCAGACGGCGATTCGAAACCTTTCCACATACAGATGTCTTGCTGCGGCCGCATTACACTCGGCAAGTCCATACCTGAGATGCATGTCTACCATTTCTCTGTTTGAATAAGCCTCCATCCTTACTTCAAATGCACACTATCACTGAATAGCACAAAACGTTTTAGTTTTTTTTCACTGGACTGCACGTATTTACGGTAAGAAGTTACGAATACGAACAGTGAAACACCGCGATACACCTCTGACTGACTGATGGCTCTACACTCAACGGTATTGAAACATGTCATAGAGTGTACGAAACAATACAATCGGCAAGGCCATACATGAAATAAGTCTCGTACACACTCACAAACATTGTCGGCAAGCAGTGTTTGTAAACAGTTTGCGGAAAGAATTGCTGGAACTGAAAAAGGGCTATGACTCGGAAACAAAGCGATTTCGGGCATATGTTTATATAAACTTTTTTCATTGTTTACAGGTCCTGAATCCATCCTGAAAGTGCGTCCCATATTTTATGAAATACCCACGTCGGACTAACATCATGAAAAAGAAAAACTATAGTGTTTGTCATTTACCGTTACTTATTCGGACTACACTGGATTTAATTTCCCCAGAAGAGTTCCTTGTTCCATGCACGGTCTGTGTGTATCATAAAAAACCTCAGGGGACCATTATCTGTTCAATCCTCTATATATATATATATATATATATATAATATATATATTATTTCAGTCACACACCATCCAATTCATTTTTGTTGCAAATAACCTTTGTTATTTATAAAAAGAAAGGTGCATTACATAACTAAACTATATCCTAAATAGGGTGTGGGGCAGAAATTATACCCGAAAGAGGATGTGTATGACAAAGCTTTTGGCCTTCACTACAAGCAATAAACATGTTTTACACGAGTATACATGTTTTACGACTCTCCTTAAATCATTTAATATTGGTGTAAGTTCTGAAATTACGCAATTACTCTTAATTCCAGTATTTTTGTGGGGTAAGGGAAGCGACAACCGGCCCCCCCCCCCCCCCCCCCGCTCCCAAAAGTAAAATTTCATCTAATTATAGCCAAATTTGAGACGTTCAGAAAAATTCTGATTTTAACTTCCACTCTAAAAAAAAATGAACAGCTTTTTCAGGATAATCCAATTTTTTTTTTTTTTTTTTTTTTACAAATTAAACAAATTCAATATTCTTACCTAAAATTTAAATTGTTGTAATTTTCACTTCATTAAATGTGCATATTACATTTTGATAAAAATAATTCTAAATATTTGTAGGTTTCGTTCAAAAAATTTGGACTCTATATGACATACATAATTACTAATCTTTTTAAGATTTAAATCGAATCAGTTTTTAATTAATTCTAACGTTTCATGATGGAAGTTTCTTAACTTAAATTTTATAAAATTTTCTCCAATAAACTTTTAAGAGCTACAATATGGAGTAAATTCACACTGTTTGGCATATATTTCTGAAGACTAATTATCATGATTACAAAATCATAGATTGAACTATATATATATATATATATATATATATATATATATCAGCATACTTTAATCTCTCTTTAAAAACAAATGAAAAACTATAAGGTGTTTCCACTGCATTTCTCTTAAAAGAAAAATCAGCGACGGAAATGAATATAAAGTAAAAACCTGGAATCATAAATTAAAACCAAAACTTTTTTAAACATCGCCTCAAAAGATGAAAAATATAAAAAAAAACATACATAAAACAAATGTAAAAAAAGGTGTATCTCGCAGAACATTCGCGCGCACGCTTAGCATAAAAGCGTCTACATTTTAGATAGACTTAAAATGCATTGCGCGAGTGCCAACCAATCAAAAATTATCCGTAACCGAATGAGACCATTCGACCGGAATAAGATTTTTCTTTTCTCCAGAACGATGATCATCTTCAGGAAGGAAGATGATGATGATGATATCCCGGCGTCTGCAACGATGGTTCCTCACCGTCATAAAAAGAAATAAAGCGGAGTAACCGAGCCATTCTTTCCAGCTGGCACTGTGTCAGGCATACATACAAACATTTCTACTCCTTTGGCACTGTTGGCACTGCTACAGAACTGCATCAGGAAAAACCGGCGTGAGGTGGAGGAGGAATTAGGCGAAAACGAGTGAAATTGGTAAAGATGAACACGCGAGAATTTTACTGCTTTTTTACTCGAAAAAAACTACATTAATAATTACAGTGCCACAGTTTAATGTATACTTGTGGAAATAAATTAATATAAATAAAGTAAAAAAATCCCTCAATTAGAATTTTTTTTTTATTTCATTTCCGCAATTTTACACACACACACACACACACACACACACACACACACCTAAAGCATCAATAGATTAAAAGAAAACACTAGTGATGCACCGAAGGTAGATTTTGGCCGGAGGGTCGGAACCTCCGGCTTAGTGTTTTTTCCTCCGGCCTCCGTCCAATTGGTTTATTTCAGTATTTATATGTGTGTGTGTGTGTGTGTGTGGTCCATCGTCTCATCTATTTAAGGTTTATATATTATAGTCCTGCTATTTTAAATAGCAGAGTCTTTAATAACTTAAACTTTATAAAAGTCGACTTTCTATGCTTTGTGTGTGCTAATTTCTCTAAAAATTCCCATTGAACAGAATATCCTCAGGTTATGAAACTTATGATGTCTTGCTGAATGCTGAGTAAAGTAGCCTATATCAAATCAATTATTAATACAATCACTGATCACTCATAAAATAAATTATTATTACAGTCACTGAGAACTGAAATATTAATACAATCACTGATCACTCATAAAATAAATTATTATTATTACAGTCACTGAGAACTGAAATATTAATACATTCACTGATCACTCATAAAATAAATTATTATTATTACAGTCACTGAGAACTGAAATATTAATACATTCACTGATCACTCATAAAATAAATTATTATTACAGTCATCTGAGAACTGAAATATTGGGATAGGTGCAGAAATGAGGTTTTATAGTTTTATAGAATTAAAACTAAAAGTTGTCAGAATTGAGTTTGGTGTACTTGGCACCTCCGGCCTCTGCCGGAGTTTAGTGAGACCTCCGGCCGGAGCAGGAGGTTTTCTAAAATGGCCGGAACTCCTGCTCGGCCGGAGCTGGAGCCGGACTCCGGTGCAACACTAGAAAACACCCTTTAAAAACTATCCCACTACACATTACGACCTTTTTTATATACTTTGTCCTTTATCTTGTTTCCTAATTTCTCCCTTACATTTATGCGCTTTTGAGATGAAGAGTTCTCCGGACATCGATCATAAATACAGAATAGGAGACGAATCCATGAGAAACAACGCATAAAAGTGAATGAAACCAAAAACATTTTACTTTCGTCACTCATTGAGGGTAAGACGAGACGAGTGGTCTCTCATCCTATTACAAAACGCAACTTCACCAACGTTTTCGCGATAAACGTATAAAAATGCTTTTGTAAATTAAAACGAAGTTAAGCAACGTTGGTCTATTTGGTAATTGGATAGGTGGCCGTCCACTGCGTTCAGATGATGTAGCGACACGTAGATGATGATTTGAATCCTACGTTAAGCTGTAGGTCCCTTCCGTTACGTGACCTTTGCTATTACGAAGATGATTAAACAACGTCAAACATTATTATTATTACAAATTAATATACAACCAACGCAATTACCAATTTATTAAATCAACACAAATAAAATAATAGGTCTGTAAAATAAGGTTTTCCTCGTTTCTCATACTGTACATATAAACCATAGACAAAATGGAGTGTATAAACTGTCCATCAAACTCGGAAACCATATTTACATCAAACTTAATAACGAATTAACTTTAATACCAAAATTAATTTGTTTTCATGAAATTAAATTCGTAAACATGAAAAGTGTCTTTGTGATAAAATAAACTGTTTCCATGTGACCAGTTTTGATGATTCATAAACTGGGGTCAACTTTACAATAAATAAAATAACGTGTAGCGTGTGGCACAAAACATAAATTTGGGGTTATAATGTCGGTAGACGTTTCGATAAATGTTTTCTAATATTAACATATCATGTTAAACTAACACGCAATTGCTTGTGCTGTGATATAAAAATACAGTATTTATATATACAAAAAGGTGTCGTTTGTTTATGTATGTACAGCAATACACCTAAAATTTACATAAATTTACATGAAATTTACATTAATAATAATAATAATAATAATAATAATATTAATAATAATAATAGGTCAAATATGTTCTCTTAAAAAGAAAATCCTTTGTCCCAAAACGTAAAAATGCAAAATAGAATAAAATCTAAATAAACAAAAATGGGATTCGGTGAGAAATGACCTTGACTTTTTTTACTGATAGTCAACCAACCAACTCTTCTCTGATTCCGCTTAATTTAAATAAAAGGAATCGTCTCCTCTCGCTCGTTCCCCTTTCTCCCTCTTCGGTACTACTCTCCCTCCCCCTGCATGCCCCCCTCCCCACTACCTTTATGAGAAAATATGACGGGCATAAGCGAAATCTATTTAAAGAAATGCTTTATTATCATATGGTGAAGAGAGGATCGAGCAGCTGGGCGAGATTTTCGATTTGAAGCGAGCGTTGGGTTTGTGCACGGTGCTTATGGTGGTGGCAGCGTTTTTGTTCTGTCGTTCGAGGAAGGGGGAGGAGCGGGATAAGAGCGAAGGGCGTGGTCGACAGTATTAATCAAGCGCCCGTTAAAGTCTTCACACGCTTAAAGAGGACCAACCAATGTCGACGTGATGACTCCTGCAGCAGCAAAAGCGGGTCTCGGATCCCTCATCTCCCGCCCCCTTCCCCTTCCCGCCCGCAAATCATTCTCCGACAAATTCGGAAGAAATGAAAAGAAGAAACGGAAAATGATTGCGGACTCGTGTTTATTTGCCCCTTCCCACAAAACTCCCTTTTAACGGGACCGTAACTTAACACGAAACAGATTTTAAAAGCTGACTCTTCTTTTTGAAAGGACTTTAGTAGGATTATTCACTCGGAAGTATAAACTTACACTAAAAATATATAAATAAATTTTTATGTTAATATTTATGGTAAATTTTGTATTTGCAATCTTCAATTTTCTTTTAAAGACTTACACCACAAAATACTTATTCTACAGGGTGTCCATAAAGTCAGCAACAGAGGAAAATAAGCAATGTCTATGTATTTATGTCTCTATCAGGCCAAATATGTTGAGGAACATTCAAAGAAACCTGCTTTTTCGTTTACAAACATGTTTTGATTGGTGGGAATCATTTCGAACAAATACTGTAACTATCTCTATAAATAAATGTAGTTTCATATGTTGCGTGACTTTATGGACACGCTGTATAATGTTTATTATATATATTTTAACTTTTTCACGTTCATTACCAGTTTACATCTACATTTACCCGTTCATATACCTAAATCTACTCACATAAACCTGAATCTACCTATATATATATATATATATATATATATATATATATACACAGTGTGTGTGTGTGTGTGTGTATACAGGGTGGCCTCCGCCTTTTCCTCACGACTGTAACTCATCTCCTTATTAGCCATAGCGTGTTATTCTACCTGCAACAAAAAAAAGGTCGCAAAACAAGACATCAATTTAAACATTTGTTTTAGTTCTAATTTATTACTTTTGTAAATTTAATTGAAAGTAAATTTTCTATCAGGCCGAACTTATAGGACACCCTATATATAATATATATATATATATATATATATATATATTAGTGATGTAGGTCACATCCGCATCCGCGGAACATCCGCACATTTTCTCGCATCCGCATCCGCATCCGCACTTTGGACTGCGGATGTCGTGCGGATGTGGACCGTTGAGATAAAATGTCATTAATAAGCGGAAATTATCAAATTCTACTATATTAATAGAACTAGTTCAATGTGCGCAAAAGTGATGCAAGCGACAAGACGAGAGGCTGTTCTTGTATGAAGTTACTCTCTTGCAACCTACTTAGATCCACGTTACAAAGCTAAGTTATTTTCACCTAGTACATTAGAACGAGTTAAATCATCACTTGGCAAAGCAGTTGAAGAGCTTCAATCTCTTGAATCTGTCGCTTCGCCACCACCAAAAGAATAAAAGTTTCAGTGACAGAACCAACACCTTCAACAAGCAGATCTATCACAGAATCTGTCTCTCAGTTTCTTGAGTCAAGCAGCAATGACGAGACCTACGCGATGTCAAAAGATGTAGTAAAAATGATCGAGAGCTATCACCAAGAAAAACGCCTGGCTGCATGTGACAATCCTATTAGTCGGTGGAAAAATACGCAGAATATCTATCCATACTTGAGTAAACTTGCAAGGAAACATTTAGCACGTCCTCCAACAAGCGTACCAAGCGAGAGATTATTTAGCAGTGCTGGATTAATATATGATGAAAAGAGAAACAGACTGGCAGCAGAAAAGGCAGAAAAATTAATGTTCCTTAAGCATAATAACCTTCCTATAATTAAGTTTGAACATTAAACGATGAACATCTTAGTTTACTTTATTTTAATTACTCATTTATAAATATGCCTAATAAAACTTTAAACTTAATATAAATAGTTATCAAGCTAATTAAAGATCTCTTTCTATAAGGGTGGAGGAGGTTGGGGAAAGAGGTCGGTGGGGTGCATTTGAGTTGGGTTCACGTCCCGCATCCTGGTAACACAATTATGGTTTCTAATTGTGGCTGAAACTCAACAAAATATAACGAATTTATTTGCAGACGAATTCACTAATTGATTTCTATATTAGTTAGATGCTTGATATTATTTTATATGTTCAGAGAAAAGTACAGCAATTATTGTACAATTAAGCAATTATACTACATTATAGCTACAGCTCTCTCTATATAATAACTTATTATATACGTTAAACACAACAAATCTCGAATATATCCTAAAAAAATAACGAAAATGTAGACATCCGCATCCGCGGATGTTGAAATCAAACATCTTCGTCCGCATCCGCATCCGCGGATGTGAAAAAAATGACATCCGCTACATCACTAATATATATATATATATATATATATATATATATATATCAACAGTAACTTTTAGGACTGCGGAATACATGTAGAAACTTTGCAATTCTAAACATAAAAAAAAATGTGCAGCAATTTCTTGGAAAAAGTAAACTGCAATTTATAAGATTGTAACATATATTCTGCTCGATTTTTTAGTTCATTCATAACAAAAATTAAACGACTTATACGGACAAATTTGCTCGAATTTTTAGTTTATTCACAACAAAAATTAAATGACAATGACAAATTAATCATCAATATAATTCCCTTCTTTTTCTGTAACCTCCTCCCACCTGTAGGAAAGTTTTTTATGCCACTTTCGAAGAAATCTCGTTTTCGAGTTAAAAAAAAAGCGATCACTTCGTTTTCGATAGCTTCCCTGGATTGCAACTTTTGTCGATCTAGGTGGTGTTGCAGACTTCTGAATAAATGGTAGTCTGAAGGTGCGATGTCCGGAGAATAAGGTGGATGAAGCATTTTTTCCCAACCAAATGCCTCCAATTGGCAGTGGTGATTCGAGCAGTGTGAGGGCGCGCGTTATCCTGGCGGAATAGAACACCTCTGCGATTAATTAATGCAAGACGTTTTTCTTGTAATGCCATCTTCAATCGCTGGAGTTGTTGGCAGTAGACTTCAGCTGTGATTGTTTGGTTATATGGCAGAAGCTCAAAATGAATAATTCCTTGCATATCCCAACGCATAGCAAAATTTTCTTTGGATGGGGTTCATTCCTTGGCTGAGATTCAGGCTTTAGTTAACGTCGACGCTTAATATTGTTATAGAGTACCCATTTTTCATCCCCAGTGACGATCCGATTAAAAGACGGTGCCTGCAGTTGCCGAGAATGCAGTGATGTGCAAATATCGATTCGATGTTGAAGATTCGCTTGTGACAAATCATGCGGAATCCATTTTCTAACCTTCACTACTTTTCCTAACAGCTTCAAATGATGATGAATGGTCATACGGCTAACGCCGAGTTGCAGGCCAAATTCTCTTACAGTTACCGTTGGGTTTTCCTCCACTGTTGCTTTCAGCAACTCTTCATCTAACTCATTTGGTCGTCCTGTTCGTTGATAATCTTTCAGACTGAAGTCTCCATTTCTGAACTTCTCAAACCATCTCCTACACACCCATTCGCTCACATCATTTCCATAAACTCTCTGAATGTTTTTTGCGGATTCACTAGCGTTAGATCCTTTATGGAACTCATACAGCATCACATGTCGAATATGCTCTTTCGTGGGCTCCATGTTTTTTCAATTACTGTAATATCGTAGGGGTGGCGTTGTAACTATGTAAAACACCAAAGAAAATATTCATTAGCCTAATCCTACAGTACCTACACTAGCCTAAGTCATTCTGTATCGTGATCAAACATGTACGAACCTGTCGCCGCGTGTATTTTGCAACATTTCTAAAACTATTTCACATTATCTTTAGGTTATTCTATTATCTATCGTCTGTTTTCTAATCGAGCAGAATTTATGTTACATAAAATTCAGCTGTCTCACGCGAAACAGCTGTTCAAATCTTTTTAAAATTTTCTTCTTCGTAACAGCAGACTATAAACATTAAGAAGTTAAGTTAACTATTTAAGTTTCTTTTAAGCCTCGTCAAGTTTGCTGGAGTTAAAAGTATTATAGATCCCTTTCAGAAATATCATCGAAGGGTGTTGGATTATCGCAGAATATAAAGAATAATACGAGGGTCAGTACGAAAGTAATGCCTCATATTTTATATATATATATATATATATATATTATATATATATATATATATATATATATGAGAGGGGGTCCCGCGTCTTAAGGTACCTAAGCGCCAAAATTAAAATTCGCCAGAAATCGCCTCCAAAGTTCAGCAATATTCTCGCAATAGTATCTCTGTTATTAATTGAGCTAGAACGTTCATTTTTGGCTAAATTAGAGTTCTAAGTATGCTAATGAAGATGTTGATGAGTTTTTAGAATAGATTTTCATATTTTATATTTTATATATATTATTTTTTAATTTTTTGATTTTCTTATTATGCCGAACTTTGGATGAACTTTTGGCTGGCGATAGAGGTGAAAAAAGTAGTTCGCTTCATAAGGTTTTCAACCATACGTCTAGTGTCGTAAGGTCATTATAACCCAAACCATGCGATAGAGGAAGGGTGAAAATAGTGATATCCATCAAAAACACGTTTTCGCCTGTGGTGGCGCTTAGGTACCTTAAAACGCGCGACCCCTCATATATATATTATATATATATATTAATATATAGATATATATATATATATATTATATATATATATATATATATGTTAACCCCTCCGTCTATGGCTTGGGTTGGTTCGAAGTCGACGGGGGTTCTGGTTAGGTGGCAGCAACGGATTGGTTACTTGCAGTAGTTTCTTCTATACTACTCTCCGAGTTCTTCTATAGTGGTTCGGAGGATTCTGGGAGGTTTACTAAATTCTCTGAAGGTTCCGTGATTCTTCTTATAACGTATCGGGAAATTTTAATGACTAAGTTTTCTGAAGAGAGCAAGGCTCGAAGGAGAAGATAAAGACTGTTTCTTACTGTAATTTACTGCTAAAATGTACAGGTAGTGCTCAGCCTCGAAGTCTAATTCTGAATGAATATGGAAGAATTTTTGTGGGTTTATATACCCATAATTTGCTAACATCATTATTATTAAATGTTGAAAAGGTTGCATTATTTTTGCACAATATTTGAAAATAAGGTAAATCTTTTAGCTGTGGTAATGTTTAAACGAATAAACAAGATATTTGAAGATGAAGCCATATTTTTATCTTAAACCGCTTATTTTCAGATCCGATGTTATCATGATCTGCCGAGTTAACTAAAAGTGGAAATTGAACTATGCATCTTTTCACTAAAATATGCATACGAGTAAATATTAAAGGTTTAAGATTTACAATTAAATGCTTAGGCAAGACATGACTTCATCTTTTATAACGGAGAGAGAATGTATACAAAACATGAACATTGCAAAACTTAAGCAGGATTCATTATTAAGCTAAATGAAATGAAAATGAAAAGGTTTATTGGCAGACTATAGTCCATATGACAAATATTATTAATACAATGACAGTTCATATACTAAGGACAGAAATATATACAATTGATTAGAATTAATACTGCACTGTCGAAGTTAAGTGGAGCTACAGACAGACGTTTTCGTACCAAGAAGTCCATAGCTTAGAGGATAAATGGCCGGACTCATGGATAGCTTGGATGATCGGGTTGGTTGATTTTTTAATTCTTTGCATTAGACTGTGTTGAGCACGGCTTGTTACCTCCGGGAAGCTCGGGACATTGCGGGTAGCAAACATTTGCGAAGCTGAGCATCTCGGGGGTAATTTATGTAAGAGTCTAAAAGAGTTGTTGTACAGCAAATTTAGGGTTCTGCCAGAACCTTTTTTATAATTCACCCAGAGTTGCTGACCGTATATATTACTGCAGAAAGTACGAAAGAGTGTCTTTAGCTTCACTTGTACAGAAACGAAAGTTCCTTATGGTCATATTCGCTTTAACACAGGCTTCGAGATTGTTTTCTTATATCTAGGCTGACCATACGTACCGTTTTTTTTATGGGTTCTGTATGGGTTCTGTCACTGAAGAATAATTGTAAGCTCAATATGTTTATGTACTTACTTTTTCATGAATACAGAATATTACATAACCCCCGTCCCTTTTTTGCCATCCCAATGTCCCGTTTTTGTCTCAAGGAAATATGGTCAGCCTAGTTATATCTGAGTCATCACTCAAGGAGCTGGTAATAGTTTAACCCAAATACTTAAACTCTTGTATTTCCTCAATTACTTCACCATTCATTTCAAACCTTATATCAGCTGGCTGATTACAGCTTTTAGGATGAAATTGTATAACCTTAGTTTTTGTAACATTAAAAAGAAGCTAAATCTAAAAAAAATTATTAAGAAATTTTAAAAGGAACAAGTCACCAATTATTTGGCAAGGTAGAAAGCAAATAAAAAATGTTATCCAAACTCGCGTTAGGCGATTTTGGTCCTTATGTAAAAATGAATACATACACGTACATACATATGAATATAGGTATTATATGAAATTAAATATATACGAATATATAGGATTATATAAATACATGAACCATATAAACACATGAATTTTACAAATGGATACAAGAACTATATAAATGAATATAAGAATTACACGAATGAATAAGATAGTATAGGAATATAGGAATTATTCATGGTTCATTTTTACAGGGCTCTCCCCTCTAGAATGATATTAATACAATAATATAACATTAGGGTGTGTCGAATTTTTCAACTTTCAAATTCCAAATATGAGGGGTGCTAAAAAGTTGCAGCATGACTTAGGAATTCTAAAGATATTTTTGTTAATTTAATATAATTTAGTTTTGCTTGGTAAGAAGCTACATAAAAATAGTGATTTTTTTGACTTTTTTGTGGAATTATATAATAATTATTATATTAATAATTATATATGCTGTATATATAATGCACTGCTGTTTTTGCTTATTTCACAGGTTGAAACATATTCATCAGTGTGCTGAAGATTACTTGTCCGTCAGTGCTACCATCCTAACCAGTGGGAATTGACCTACAATGGCTTCTAAAAGGAGGACAAGACTGGGGACATTCACACATATGAGCAACCTAATTGGAACTGGTAGAGAGTTGTTGCCCTCTGAACTCCCAACTCTGCGAGACGTTCTGAAATATGGGCTACTGCTAAGAGAACAAAGTGGTGAGGATGTGAGAAACTACCCAGCAGCCAGTCTTGCAAAGGACATTTACCCTAAAGTGCTTGAAAAGTGGGAACGAGCAAACAGTTCTTTTGTAGCCCCGTTGTAAATTCACGAGTCACAATCTTAAACAAGATCCAAGAGAGCTGGGAGCAGGCCAAAAAACATATCTCTTGGGAGAGGAAAGCTACATGTCAAAGAGGCTTTCATTGCAAACCTTGACAAGCTTTTTGACATCCTCAGTTGCAAGTGTAAAATTGTTCTCTGCTCTGAATTTGGCTGCCTTGCAGATGCTGGTTGCAAAAACGAAACTCACATTAACTGTACATGCCCTAGGGAGATGAAGATCCCTGTGAAGGAACTTGCTTTCATTAAAGGTCAGAGAGACAAGTCTGGTTCTATTGGACCACATCAGATTGGCTTGCCAGATCAACCTGAGCACAACAGACAAGTCAAAAGCAGAAGCGGCAAGAAGACGAAAGAAGAAGGCTTGCTGAATATAAGCAGACAAGTAAGCAGGATGTTTCAATGCCATCAAATGAAATAATTTTCTCTGATGATGAAAATGATGGAAGCTCAAGATGGAAAGGATGGAAATTATGAAGTGACATTAGAAATACCAAGCACGTCTTCAACTTCCAATAAAAAGCCAGAGTACAACACATTAGAAATACCTAATGTTGCTATGCATAGCATCAGATATGGTGTTGGCCTGCGTGCCACAGCTGCCATCACCACTGCTGCCTTTATGGATGCTGGCTTGATCACTGAAGAAGACAAGAGACTTGTAGTTGATCACAATAAAGTCAAGAGGGCCCAAGAAAAAGTTATGAGATCCCTGGATCAGGAATTTGATGATCTTTGTAAGAAGGGTGAAATTGACTGCATCTTCTTTGACGGCCGTCAAGATACAACTAAAGTTATGCTGAAAGCAGACAATTCAGATCGTCAGTTCCCCAGCATCATCAAAGAAGAGCATTATTCTGTGTGCAGTGAGCCAGGTGGAAGATATCTCTACCACTTCACTCCTGAGAAAGGCTCAACGAGAAAAAAACTTGCTGAAGTTATTGCTGATAATCTTGTAGATTTCATGAAGAAGAAGGGCATTGATAAAAGCCTGCAGGCCATTGGAGGTGATTCTACAAATGTTAACACTGGCTGGGAGGGTGGTTCCATGCATTGGGTAGAGGTCAAGCTTTGCCGTAAGCTGATCTGGTTGGTTTGTGCCCTCCACACTAACGAGTTACCCCTGCGACACTTGATCACAGCAATGGATGGGAAGACCTTGTCTAACAACAAGTGGACAGATAACATTGGCAAGATGCTAGACACTGCAACCGAACTTGAAGTTGATCCTTCATTCACCAAACTCTCAATTGGAGAGCCTCTTACTTCACTGAGTGACACTGTCGTAAAGGATCTCTCTACTGATCAAGCGTACGGGTATAGGATCACACAGGCCATAAGAACAGGAGAACTTCCCACAGATCTGGCCCTTCTTGAAATTGGTCCAGTGAGCCATTCAAGGTGGTTGACAACAGCAAACAGGCTTTGTCGCATATGGGTTTCAAAACATGGACTTGAAGGCAAAACCCTCAACAACTTAAGACTGATAGTGGAATACATTGTTGGTGTGTACTACCCCTGTTGGTTCAACATCAAAGTAAAACACTCTTGGGTGGAAGGCCCACGCCACATCTTGTTTCAGCTGCGGCTAGTTAGGCTGAAAAAGAAGGCTGTAGTGGATGCTGTTTTGCCAACCATCAAGCGCTCAGCATGGTATGCATTCAGCGAAATGATAATCCAGACACTCTTGTGCTCAGATGACAGTGAGGAGAGGAGAGCTGGTGTCCAAAAGATTGTTGACATGAGGGGTGGAGATGATGACACACTTGGAGATCTTTCTGTACGTCCCAGGAAGACACCTTCCATCAACCCCAGTGCTTCTTCCGTGTTGGAGCTGACAGACTGGTCTGACGGGGTATTTGAACCTCCTTTGACATGTAAACTGACTACAGCGGAAGTAAAGAAGTTCTTTGACAAGCCTATGCAAGTTCCACAGTGGCCCTGTCATGCTCAGTCAATAGAGAGGTGTGTGAAACAAGTCACAGAGGCAGCAGGCAGGGTGTATACACATGAGAAACGTGAGGGCTATATCAGAGGCCAAGAAGCAAGTCGGCGGCTGATGTCCAAGAACGAATCAAAGCAAGACTTGATGAAACTTGTTGTTTAAATATTTTTTTTTAATGATGTCATTACTTTCTAATGTTGTTTTATGATTACAAGGATGTGTTTTATGATTACTAGGATATGTTTTATGCAGAGAAACTAAAATTAATAAATGTTGTTTTCCGAGAGCAATTTATGTGCTTTTTAATCAAACGTAGATTTACCAAGCTAAGTGTTGAGCAATCACAAAAATAATAGCAGATTTGAATTCTTCACATCCAAAAACATATTTTTAAAACCCCTCAGTGAAGGAATTGACAAAAATTAATTTTCATCTCCAAAATTGACACACCCTAATATAACATTCTAACTAATGCTAACTAGATGATAACTATGGGTTTTATAATAGAGATTTATATACACAACATAAGTTGGGTGGTTCAGTCTAGTTCACGTGGTCTGGGTACGCACTCTTGGTCGTGCATAAATAGTTGCACGTTGTTCGGTGTCTCTTGTTTTCCTTTGTTCCCAGAACGATCTTTTCACCACAAATATACCGAGGATAGTAGCACATACAATAATGATACTAACGGCAGATGTTGAAAAAATTGTTACAGGTTGTAGTATTTGTAGGAGGTTATTCTGGTTATCATCTGAAATTTTAAAACGACTCAATTGATCATTCCATTTAGGGGCATGGAGTTCGGGTAGGATGGTTACAGGTTTCATGGAGATTTAAGATTTCTACAACGGGTTTAAATTTAATTTGCGACAGAAAGGGGTACGAGTCATTAATGGTAACCTTGTAAGGGTTGTATATTTGGAAGGTTTTCGAACGCAAGGAACAGCCAATTGGTAGCCGAATAACCATAGGTATTGTGATGAGGGAATAATTTGACGGGCACTCGAAGGTAGCGGTAGTCCTTTTCGCGAAAGAAACCCAGATGCCTGGTCCAATTCGAAGTTGGACGGCTTTAGAGGAATGAAATTTTGTAAACGAACATACCGGGGCATGACGGTCACGAATTAAGTCGATAAAGCAAGACCTAGTAGTTGGAAGAATGACTGGTTTGAGTGGAGGGCAAACGAGTTGTTTATTTGTTTGCGGGAATCTACAATGCCGGACGTCGCTATCTGACATCATAGAATATGCTGACAGGTCTTTGGTGAGGAAAAGTTAAGGTGATACTGTGGGTAGATACAATCGATAGACATTAGAATTGTTTTGGTAGGGTGTTGGGAAAGGGTGAAATTTGTATACGTCATAAGTGAGGACATCGAAAAATGGTACAATTATGAGGTACGTGTAGGGGCGTGGTGCATGTACAGTCCAGGTGTATTCTAGAAATTGGGGGTAATTAGTATGGTTGAGTGGAAATATGGGTGATAACTTTAATTGTGTCTGGGCGGTGTGAATCAAGGACTGAAGTGTATCCCATGGTATTAATGTGGAAAGAGTGATTTTTCTATGGGCCAGCTGGGTTGCACGCAAAACCTTGGAATGAATCATAATTATTTGCTGTAAATATTTATCGATTAGGGTTACTTATAGGTTAATTATTTCTATTAATTCTAGATATCTTTTGTGTTCTTTGTATTGAGCTAACAGGGATTCAAGGTATGTGAATCTGTCCTAAAGGGCGTGGAGGAAGCGATTGTTTTCGTGTAGTGACCTAATAGTTTGTTCTAAGATGTGTCCATTATATTGCCGATTTCGCGCGAAAAGATTCAATTTGAGCCAAATTCTTTTAATATCTTCTTCGGTTGCTAATCCCAATAAACCCTTGAATATTTTTCCTCCTATATCTATCAATCCCCTTTTATTTCTTTGATTAAATTTTTCCGAGTTTTGAGTTCCAGTTTGTATCAACGGTAATGCTAATATTTCTGATAGGGTACATGCTGTAGTTCGAATATTTTCGAATGTATTTTCTAACAGAACACGACTAATCTGGTCTGTTTCTGGGACATTTTTAACAGAACCCTGAACTTTACTTTCAAACGTTTTTAACTGGGTTTGTATCTGAAGGAAATTGATCTTGATTCTAGCAGGGAGTTGCAAATTGATAAAAAAGTCCGCGTGTCCTTTCAAAAATTTACCTATCTGCAAGCTTTCTATAACAACTCGGTAGAAATTTTAATGCTAGGGGCTACAAGATTAAATAATTTGAAAAATTATAAGGGGGACAATTTTCATTTATTCTACGTCTTAGATTATACGGAGCTGGGGGTGGCCGTGTGGATACTGGTGTTTGTGGGCGAAGTGGTCGGCCTCGTTTTGGTGGCAATGGGGATCGACCGTTAAGCTCGGATTCTGAGCTGGTTCGTTTCTTATGTGAAGGTTCTAGTTCACGTGGTTGATCCATTTGCGGGCGGTATGTAGGGTCCGTGCGTCGATCATCAATCGGTGAGGGTGGTGACAGAGGAGATGATGGAGTTCCACTGAGTGATCCTCTAGAAGGGGTTTCTCCAGGGTCTGGGTCCGATGGGACTCTTGGTTCTGGGGCCTCTTCTTGTTCAGAGATTGGCTCGAGTACTGGTGGTATTACGAGGTACCAATCTTCGTCACGGGTAGTGGTTCCCGCGGTAACCACTTCAGTTTTTTGATCCCTGCTGGATTTGTTAATACCTTGATCTTTCGAAGGATAGGCGGCTCGAACGCCTGGCAAATGTTTTTTGGGAAGGTGTTATTCGGCAGCTATCTTCAAAGTGTTAGCGTGAATGATCTTTAGTTTGGAATGATCCCGGAGGTCGAGGATTTCGTAAAGGTTCTTTCCGAGGTCTTTCATAATCCTAAATGGGCCATCCCATTTTGGGTATAATTTGCGATGAGCACTTAACAGTTTCACGCTCTTTACGCAACATCGCATACCGACGATTATAGTCCGTTGACGGGGATGACGCCTATGTTGCTCTTGCTCCATCTGTTGGTTTCGTTGGTCTAGGGCAGGGGTGCTCAGACTTCGGAGACCTTAGGGCAAAATTTGCTAACTATTATCTTTGGCGGGCACAAACACCAAAATTTTCCCCTAATTTATGAACTAAAAATAAATACAAGTGATAGAAGATAATACTCACATTTAATTGCTAGTTGATGGCTTACACTGCTTTAATTCAGCAAGGGCTTTGAAATTTGGCGTGTAATTGGTAACTGTTAGTCTTAAACAGTCATCAAGGTGCTCATCTGTCAAAACAGTCCGGTACTTTGATTTAAGCATCTTCATCTTGGAAAATGCTGATTCACAAAGGTATGTGGAGGCAAAAATTGAGGTCAAGTACATAGCACATTTTCTCAGCAGAGGATATTTTTCTTCAGCAAATAAGCTCCAAAAATTGGTACTGAAGGCCCTTGTTTTAATTTCCAGATCATTTTGAAGGAATAAAACTTCTCGTTCTAGGTTAGCTATATCCAATTTAAATAATGCTGATATCTTTGTTGCGATTTCCTCAATATCAACTTTTTCTTCAAATGGAAACCACATAAATTCCACAATAGGTTTTAATTTTTCAAAGTCTATGAAACGTTGCTCAAATTTTGAATGAGATTCCCTATCTCTTTTGCATAACGGTCTTTGTTAAAATTCTCAAAATTATTTTCTTGGTTAAGTAGCTCTGTCAACATATTAGGGAAGTGTTTCAGTTCCGAACGTTGCAGTTGTGACAAATAGAGTTTTAGAGAATGCTGGAAAGCATTTATAGCACTAATCATTTGAGCAATGTTTTTATCTTTGCCTTGGAGTTCAACATTGAGGTCTCTCAATTTAGCAGTAATATCAGTTAAGAAAGCTAAATCAAGTAACCAAACTTTATTTTCCAACTGATTATAATTATCACCTCTTACAGCCAGAAACTCTTTGATTTCAGTCAGTAAATCCCTAAATCGTTGTAAAAATAAGCCCCTGCTGAGCCATCTTACATTAGTGTGCAATAAAAGATCTGTATGTCAGAATTGCTTTCTTCTAATTGATTCTTAAAGAGACGTCTTTGTAAACTTTTAGCACGGATAGAATTTACAATTTTATATGCAATATCCATAACGTCTTCCATGTTCAAGCTTTTACTACAGAGAGCCTCTTGGTGAATTATGCAATGAAAATTAAGGAAGTTTGGAAAATCTCTGTCATTCTTACAAAGACTAACGAACCCTAAATTGCAACCAATCATTGACGGAGCTCCATCCGTGGTAATGGCTACAAGTTTTTCAATGGGGATTTATTCTCAATAGTAAACTCTTTAAATACTTTGAAGATGTCTTGTCCCCGAGTCTTCCCCTTCAATGGTATGATATTGAGCAACTCCTCCTTAGCACAGTCATGTTTTTAAATACCATTCTTATGAAAATACATAATTGCGCAGTATCAGTAGCATCTGTTGATTCATCGAATTGAAGCGAAAAGGAAATACACTCATCTATGTCTCTCTTTAACTGCATTTTTAAATCTTTACCCATCTCTTCTGTTCGTCGTGTAACAGTGGGTCTGGAAAGTTGCATGTCTTTAATAGCGGAGATTATTTCAGATTTGTTTTTAAACTGATCAAACAACGAGTCTGCTGCATCCAAAAATGCTTCTTTTACAAATGCACCATCATCAAAAGGTTTCATGTGCTTCGTTAAACTGTGACACACTCGGAAAGATGCAATGGTAGCTGCCTTTGATTTCTCAATTTTCTTTGTAAAAACCAATTGTTGGCTGGTAAGTTGGGATTTCAATTCTCTTATTTTTGCCCTGCGTAGTTCACTATTAACTGGGTATCTTGTTTTATAATGATTATGATTAGCTTTAAAATGCCTTTCAACATTATATTTTTTGGCAACAGCTAGAGTAGATTGGCATATTAAGCATATACATTTAGAATTTATGTTTGAGAAAAAGTAAATATCTTCCCATTCACTTTGAAAATTATACGTCCTTATAGTCTTATCACTGGTTCGTGTCGCCATTATGAAGCCCTGTCAATAAAAATAAAATTAAATAATGTAATTTTAAAAAAAATATTTTGCGATCTAGCCACTAATATCAGAGGCTGAACTTTTACCACTTGAAACTTCAAAATCGGACACGCTGCCGGTCGAAATAATGCTAAACTTTTAATACTAAATGTGAAAACGTCAAATTACGTAAAAAACGACTTAAAAATAGACAAATTTCAAATTCGCATCCACACACAAGATGACACGAACGGTGAACGGTCGACATGATGCTAAACTTTTAATACTAAATGTGAAAACGTCAAATTACGTAATAAACGACTAAAAAATAGACACATTTCATGTTCGCATCCACACACAAGGTCACGCGGACAGGTCAAACGCGGAACTAAATATCGATCCGCCCACTCATCTTTATAAAATCAATAAAAATTCGAAAAGACACAGAAAGCCTAGCGAGTCGTTTCTAAAATGCCTTCTGATTGGTTGTATTTTCACGAAACACCCAATCAGCCAACTCGATTCATTATATCCGTTGAAATAGAATCGTCGCTTTAAGCGACACAGAAATTGGCGGAGCAAAGCAATGGTTTCAGACATGTTTTAAACATGTATGTGAGCGCTCTGCTCGCATGTAAAAATTCATTTCTAGTAATTTTTATATTGCCAGTTAAGATTTCATTTAGGCCGGCTATTCCAAAATAAACCAGCGGGCACATTCAAATCCATGGCGGGCACACGTGTGCCCGCGGGCACGGGTGTGAGCACCCCTGGTCTAGGGCATAGCGGATTATGTCAAAATTTTGAAGGATCGTTCAGTGAGTTTCTCATTGGCTTCTGCCATCTCGGAAGATGTTAGAACTGCCGGGTCGATTTGGTCGGGCAAATCAAAAGGTAGCCGCTTGTCGTAGTGATATAGGACGAAATGAGGGGTGTCCCCGATAGACACGTTATAGCCATTGTTGATGGCTGTTTGTACCATGGGAAGGGAATCATCCATGTACAGGAGGATGCATCGACAACGTGGCGAAGGTCTTCTAAGATCTTCCGATTGTGCCTTTCCACTAAGCCGTTTGCCTGCGGATGGTATGCCACAATGTGTGTGTTTTTAATTTTACACATGTTACAGAGTGACTCCAACAGTTTGGAAATGAAACTAAGGGCATTATCCTAAATTAGGATGGTAGTAGTAGTATGGTTTTGGATGACGCGTTCCACTAGGGCTCTTGCCACAGTTTCCGAGGTCTGGTTTGGAATGGCAACTACTTCGCTGTAACGCGAGAAGTGGTCCGTAAACACAATGATGCCGTTGGCATACTGGATATTTATGCATGGGAGCTGTGAACGGTACGTTGCCTTTATGTTTTAAACAAGACGGGCATTCAGCGATGTATTCATGTACCTTTCTATTCATTTCGGGAAAATGGTATCGCTCCAAAAGACTCTTGATGGTGCGATCTGGCCCCATGTGGCCATACAAAGGTATTTCCACGAGGTCGTTTCCATCTTCGTTCCTAAAATGGACGAGCCCACCTTTTAGGTTGTACTGTTCTTTTACCTTCGATGGTTCCTTTTGTTCTAGGCGCGCCCGAAGGTTCGGAGTGTGTTGGTCCTGTTGTTGGGAGTATTGCAGACATTCGTAGTCGAACAAAGGAAGAATTTCTATCTTATTCACTTGGGTGTCGGGCTTGAGTCTCAACAATCCGTCTGGAATAACTTGAAGTTTCCCGGTTTGTATACGATTTTTGCTGCAAAGTCCTGAATCAACAGAGCCCATCTACTCAACCGTCCTTCAAGTAGCTTGTTCTTGAAGAGATACGCGAGTGGCTTATGGTCAGTTTTGATGGTTACATCGTAGCCATAGACGATATTTCGGAATTTTTTCAAAACCCAATATACGGCTGGGGCCTCTCGGTCCGTAGTAGAATAATTCCGTTGAGGTGCAGAGAGAAGCTGACTGGCATAAGCAATGGGTAATTCCACACCATCTACGTCCTGTAATAGGACGGCTCCTAGTCCATAGGAGGAAGCATCTGTGGCTATGACAAAGGGTTTGGTGTAATTGGGATATTGGAGGATGGGATGACAGGTTAGTTTACCAATTAAAGTTTCAAAGGCATGTTGGTGATCAGATTCCCAGTTAAATTTAGCATTTTTCTGGAACAAATTAGTAATGGGTTTAGCAATATTTGAAAATTGGGGGATAAAATTCCGATAGAATCCGACAAACCAATAAATGCACGAGCGTCGTCGATGGTTTTGGGTACAGGGTACCTTTCCAGTGCTTCGAGTTTGGCTGGATCAGGTTTAATTCCTGTGGATGAGTAGAAATCCTAGGTATACCAGGGACCTGTAAAAAGTTGCACTTTGCAAGTTTCAGTTTAAGGTGTGCTTTTCTCAAGCGTGATAGCACATTCTGAAGACGTTGAAAGTGTGTTTTTATATCCGAACTGTAAACGATAATATCGTCAAGATAACGAGAGCTTCAACACCTAATAGGTCGGAAAGGACTATATTCATCAACCTAGAGAAATTAGCAGGCCCATTTCGGACTCCGAAAGGTAAAACCTGGAATTCGTAATGGCCTCGGTTAGTGGAGAAAGCAGTCAATGCCCGAGATTCGGGACTGACCTCCATTTGCCAATAACCGGATGCTAAATCGAGGGATGAAAAGAAGTTAGCTTTCCCTACGTTCAGAATTGTTTCCTGCATGTTTGGAATAGGGAAACGGTCTGGGATGGTAATGTGGTTTAGGCGTCTAAAATCTATACAAGGGCGAGATGTTCCGTCCTTTTTGGAGACAAGAATCATAGGAGCGGACCAGGGACTAGCTGAAGGCTGAATGACATCCTGCTCCAACATGTCCGTGATGTGTTCCTCAATAGTGACTAATTGGGAATGTGGAACCCGATAGGGAGGAATGAAAATGGGTTTGGAATTGGGTTCCAGCTTGATTTCAAAAGGGACCAAATTAGTTCGGCCCAGAGGATCTCCTTTTAGGGCAATCACATCTCTATTTCTTATCAGGAAATCGAGAAGTGATTCCATTAGTTTGGGATCCTGTAAGGCTGGTGACTCCTGAAGGGAGTGCTCCAGACATTTCTTATATTCTTCTTTCAATACTGAAGGGTTTAACTCTAAGGAACTGGAAACACGATTTATAGTACTGGTGGGGAAATCTGAATCTATTTCTACTGTGGAAACAGTTCCTATTTTCTGATTTGAAGTTAATTCGATAGGGCTTTTTCCTTTGTTTAAACAAACAACAGGGATAGCTGAATTCTGACTCTGACTAAGGACTTGGGCAATAAGAACATCTCTTTTGAAATTACTTTTCTCTGTAATCAGAGTACGCTCTGACTCTAATATTTTCCTTGACTGTCGACTACTTTGCTAGGAAACAATCTTCTCATAAGGTGCTACTGTTATATGCTCGGTAGGGCATATGAAAAATTGTGAATCTGACTCTGGTTCGGCGACTAAAATTTGCCTTATGGCTGAACTGAAGCTGGCTGACTGAAACTGGCTGACTGAAACTGACTGTTGATCCTACTGGATTCAACAACTGGAACTGATTACTCTGGGGCTGATTTCTGGAGCGGTTGTCCCTCTGGATGCAACCGACTGACTTGAACTGCTATCAAGTGGAGGGGTTTCCTATTTCTTTCGGAAATCGAACTGAACTAATTCTATTAGCATTAAGCTGTCTGTTATTCTCATGGAGGGTGTGTCCTATTTCGACACTTACTAACTTTCCGGCTGGGTAAATTCCCATTGATTCCGGTTGAAAAAATCCATACCTAGTAGGATATCTGTCTGAAAGGTGGCGACTGTGTCCACTATACAACATTTCGGGGTATACCGCGTTTCCAACTTCTAAATATAATTCAATTTCTCCGTATGTAGGTATGGGTGTGCCTGTAACTCCTCTGAGTTGCAGGAGGTGCCTTAATTTCATATTTGTAATCTGTACTCTCTAGTAACTCATCTACACATTGTTTCTTAATTAACGTCGCGTGTGCTCCTGTATCTAGGAGAGCGGTTAAATCTTGGTTATCTGTGCTACAATTTATTATTAAATCTAGGAGGTTGCACCTATTATCCTGATGGGGAGTTTGTGTGTGTATTTGGGTTCATTACTGTTTAGGAGGGAGGAGGTTGAACTGCTGCCTCCAAAGTAGGGTCTAAAAAAGGGCTCGAATTGTCTTCTATGGGAGGACCTGGGTCATATTCTACGGGATCACCATACGCTGGAGGGTTTTCTTGAAAACTGTACTCTGGGGAAAATGATTCCTCCGCGGGTACTTCTACGTACCGAACTATCCGACCTTGCTGATTGTACTGGGGTTTGTACATGGGTAATAGTGTGATTGACCCTGTGGTCGTAATCTATTTGGTTGGTGGTTCGTTGAGGCTGGGAATGGACTGGTTTCTGGGGATTGGAGGCTTTTGGGAACGTTGGTGATTCGTTTCTGGAAGTGGGCCTATACCCTGCAGGGGCTTTATCAGCACATTTTTGGCGATCGCCACGGCGATGACCATGTTCGTGACAGTGGGAGCAATAAGGGGGATAATTGCACTGACTTATCATGTGCCCAAAGCTATCGCAGTTAAAACACTGTGGAGGAGGGCGTGTATTCTGGGTTTGGGGGCTTGTTTCTGGGGTGGTGTTCCCTGCATCGGCCTCGATTTATAGGGTTGTTGTTGTTGCTGTTGGTGTTGTGGTTGCTGCTGCTGAATGTAATGTATGGGGGTTTCTCTACCCTTTCGGTAGTTCTGGTTTGCTAAATCTGGGTAATGTTCCCGTGTTTTATTTATGGCTACACTTACTGGTTTGTCAACATTTAGAAACTCTTGAAACTTTTTTTTAGGTGCTCCGGGTAGGTTTTGGTAAATGGTCGTTGCTACTATTAGGTTTCTTTGTTTTGAAGTGAAAGTAATGCCACACGCATTTTCTGCGGCTCGGAGGGCTTCTCCTACGAGTTTATGTGTTCGTGTAATAAAATTATTTAAATCTTCATGTTCCTCTTTCTTCCATTTAGCTTGGAAGACTGCTTCTAACGTGGCTAAGGGTTGTGCAAGTGTTATTTCTTTAAAAAATTCTAATAAGTTTTGTTTAAAATTGTCCCATGTTGTAGCTTCGCTAATGGATGGGACGTAGGTGACTGTATCATGAGCATTCCCTTCTTTAGGGTCGATAAACCTTTTTGCTTCCCTAATCTTTATATCATCATCGGTGATGTTTTCGCGTAAGAAATGTTGTTCTAAAGACTCAATCCAAGGTCTTACGCGTGGTTCAACAAAGTGATTATCTATGGTCCCCTTAAAAATTAGACAGTATGGGGAAGGTTTACTAGTCTACCTAAGTTAATGTATGCTGGGGCGGGGTTTGAGACATATTGGCTTGTTTGATCTGAAGTTTGTGTGTTTGGAATATGTTTGAAGGGCGCGGGGTAGGTGGAAAAATGGGTGTAGGGAAATTTTCGATGTCAGAAAGCGCACCGTCTGAATCGCTCATATGTGAAGGTACTATTAATGTGTTCTAATTTGGTCTGCTTGACCGATCTTAATCTATGGAATGATCACTTGAGTGGTTTTCCTAACTACTATCTAAAAATACACATTAAATAAATGCACAACAATTTGCCTAACTAGGGAAAATTTGAAAAGATTGTAAACAAAATAATAAAAAAAATGTAAACAAGATTTCACTCGAATGTACGTGAAGGTACGGTAATATTATGATTGGTACATTAAATAAAATTATACTATACTAACTATAATAGTGGAAATAACTCGGTTTCACTAAAAGAAATGTATCACTGGTGTATGGAATGTTCACTGTGTTTTTTGTTGATTCTGGCTTGATACTAATTATTAACTGCTAATAATACTGACTTCTCAAATGTTTAGAGATTACTTTAAAAAATGAGATCTGTATTTAACAAGACTCCTACAGTGAAATCCTTGGAGACGTGTCGTCAAGACGTGTCTTGCTGGCTCTTGTTCTTGGATGAAGACTAGGCGTGGAGAACTTAGAGTCGTAACACACCGGTTCAAGAATGGATGTGACGAACTGGAAGTCGTGACACGCCGGTCAACTAGTTCCAGGGTCTGGAAGACTGGAAGAATACTGGATGCAGAGGTCGCCAGTTGTTAACCCCTCCGTCTATGGCCTGGGTTGGTTCGAAGTCGACGGGGATTCTGGTTGAGTGGCAGCAACGGA
>JAJOZX010008799.1:0-2500 GCA_023014485.1 Bathynomus jamesi | reverse complement strand
ATATCGAAACTTTGTAGAGAAATATTCAAAACGAATCACTGAAGTCAAAGAAGTAAAAAGGTGAACACAAAGTATTAAATAATTTTGTAAATAAATGTACGAAAACTTTTGCATTTTAAATTTTTTATTTTTTTTCCTGAAATTCTTTGATACTTTACATTATACGTTGGAGTTGAACTAATGCTTTTATTTGTTAAAATTTTCCAAACGGACGGTAAGTTTTTCATAACTATTCTATGCATAGTACAAAAGATAAGAACGAATATAACTTAAATATTTCTCTGTACGAATACTTATGAGCGCCGGTGTATAATGAAAAGCGCAAGAATATATACTAACTCTATATTTTTTTACGTACTTTGATAATTTTATAACCCATCTATCTTCATTAATTTAGAAACTACTTAGCTTATGAAATGTTAAGTGCAATTTGTAATTATGTCGATAAGTAAATGTGCGGTATAAAAACCTACGATTTGCGTCATAAAATATTAATAATGGATTCCCCTCGTACAAATGTTCGCTGTAAATGCTCACTATACGTTATTATACATTAGTCATTCTACGCCAAATTTTAAGTTTTTAATGACCACATTTTCTTTCTGATACGGAATAAAATCTTCTGGCGTTACTGAGAATAAAGTCATTGAAGTGCCGTAGGTCAAGAAAAGGTTAAATCCTAAACTTTACTATCTCATAAATGAAGGAAATACTTATTTGTAATTTTTGTGTCTTGAGTGTACAGCAAATTTATAATCCCATTGATCCCGCCAGGCTATAGGCTAGTAATAGAGAGCCCGCTGTTACTGTGAATGTTCTGCGTTCGTGTCTCGGCTAGGAACTTTGGATTTCAACTATCAAGGTACTTCTCTCTCTCTGGATCTTCCTTAGTGGGGTAGCGGTTCGGATCCTACGTAAAGTTCTAGGTCCCCTCCGTCATATTATTTACAGATGTTACGAAAAAGGATGAAACGACCCAAAACATTGTCACTATGATGCAATAACCAAAGTTTAAATTAATAATAAAATCTACGGGTTACACAACCCATATTTAAATTACTCTCAACTTATAAAAGAGGGTGAACAAAAGTAAATAGACACACTCGGTTTTATCCATAGTTTTTATTTGATAATAAAAGTCAATAAATAATAATAGGTTTATTGAGTTAATATACTTGGAATCTTGTTGCTTTCCCCTTTGGATTATACAACGTTGAAACACGTTCTGGCATTCCATTGATGACCTTTGCCATTTGGGTTGACGCCAATCATCATTTATTTTGTCAACCCTCTGTATACCCACGTTAGTTGATACGAGTATTGTTTAATGAGGAAAAGAGCCAAAACCAAGGTATATAATTCCTCGAGTGAATTTTGAGCTTGTAATTTCTCACAATTTATTTATTTTGCTATTTTCGTTGGCATAAAATAGGAAACATTCATGCAATTTGTTCATTGCAAACAGTAATAACCAAACTATGCAATTATTTACCTCGTATAAATTGCTCATTAAAGAAATGAATGAGAAATTTCGTTGAATATCATCAATGCTATAATTCAACATTCTTTCCGAATGAATTTTATCTTTTACAAGTTGTAAATATCAGGTTAAATTTATTCCAATTTAGTATATTTCATTCTAACATTTTTCCAACATTTCTTTTTAATATTAACCCGAACATAAGCGGTCAATGAGATACTAATTTTGCAAAAGTTTGGAGTTTAAAGCCAGCAAGAAAAACAAAAATGTTACGAGTAAAATGAAAGATTTTTAAATGAAAATCAAATTGTGGTTAAAAACGTAAATTTATTCCAATTATTTAATAATTATTTGATAATAATAATGACGTACAAAATACATCTTAACATAGAAAATTAATACTTTCTATCTTTGAATTTAAAATTATGTTAAAGGTATATTAATTTTTTTAACATCAATCAATCAAAACCTTTTTATTGCTAAAATAAATAATCGAATGTAAAATTTTTGCAACAGTGACAATAATTTTAACAAACAATATACAATTGTTAATTCGACTACTGATATTGATTTTAAGCTTCAGGCTATACTGGGTCTCAGATTAATTAATACGCATAGTAATACTACATATAGTACAATAAGTAATATCCACTTTTAGCAATGAATTAACGACAAAGTCGTCAATCGTAATATTTTAAATATAAAGTTAAATTATAATCAAAGTGTATAATATAAATTCTTGTTAAAAACAAAAGAGCGAATACAATTTTAGATACAAATACTCTCACACAAAATATTTACCCTTTAGGGAGAAAATGAGAGAAAGGGTCGTGCTTGTCCTGTTACACGATTCAAGCAAAATGTCTTTCATGACAGGACTGAGTCTTCCTTATTGGCAATAACGGTGTATTGGGGAGCCAGTAATCATACTATAGTACAGTATTTTAAACCCTATTGTATCTTGTTTAATATATTTAGTATGATTTACAATACAAAGTATAAAGTATATATATATATATA